>PVIU01008865.1:0-80189 GCA_004026605.1 Ondatra zibethicus | reverse complement strand
CTTGTCCTGTAGGATTCTGTGGTATACCTGTAACATGCTTTATCTACGACGGCTTGTCCTGTAGGATTCTGTGGTATACCTGTAACATGCTTTATCTACGACGGCTTGTCCTGTAGGATTCTGTGGTATACCTGTAACATGCTTTATCTACGACGGCTTGTCCTGTAGGATTCTGTGGTATACCTGTAACATGCTTTATGTTGTAGTGTGTAAAAACTGTTTAATTTTACCAGAGACATATTCTGGAGCATTGTCAGTTTTAATTTGTAAAGGTATTCCTAATGTAGCCATAACTTCTAATAAAAGTCTATTTATAGAATCAGCCTTAAAGCGGAACTTAAAGCAGTTGCCCATTGAAATCCTGAATATGTATCTATGCTATGGTGCACATACTTCTTCTGTTTTATCTACTAAAACTGCTCTGACTTTAATATCTGGTTATTAATGGCTATCTCCAGAGAAGTGCTGTTTAATTGTACTGCAGATGAATTCCTCTGCTGACCTGAAATGGCCAAATTGAATTTGATATATGAGCCTGGGAGAGGCTCCCCTAGGGCATTTTCCAACAAGGGGTTATCTTGTTTGTCCCTATGTGATCTGCATTCATTAGTCCAATGCTGGCCTTTGCCACACCTTCTGCATACTTGAGAAGGTTGGAGGCTTCTGTTTGGATTATCTGTAGAAAAAATATTGTTCCTAGGAACACCTTGCCTACAATCCCCTTTCAAATGAATCCCCTTGCTTAATACAAAACATCTGACATTTTGATTTTTCTTAAAAGTTTTAGAAATTTCTTCTCCTATTGGAGTAGCATAAGAGTGAGATCCAATATCAGCCGTGTTGCTAATCTATTCCTCAATGGGAATCTTGCCTTTAAAGGCTTAATCACCCCTTTGCATTCCAAATCAGCATTTTCAAAAGCCAAAGATTCTATTAATATTCGTCTGACTTCTGGATCTGATACTCTTCTACTTACAGCTGAAGCCAATCTTCGTAAAAAATCAGTGAAGTCTTCTGAGTCCTGTAAAATGTCAGTAAGCAGTTCAGACCTTTTTTTCCTGTTTCTTTTACCTTGTCCTAAAGCACTTAAAGCTGCTCTACCACAGAGTGCCAAGGTGGTATCAGCACAGTCAACCTGCATTTGTTCCTCAGCATATGGACCTTCACATAGCAACTGATCTTGGGAAACAGTGGTACCTCTAGCCCTAGTTCTCTCTCCTATATCCCTAACCTCCTCCTTCCACCATGCTTGCCATTGTAACTGCGGACCAGCTTCTAATACTTGAGGACAGGAGTTACATTCTCTGCACCCACAGGAGAGCTCACAGCCATCCTTAACTCCAGTTTCAGGGATCTGCATGCCTGGTTCTGGCCTCTCCAGGAACCAGGCATGCAGGTAATACATAAACATACATTCAGGAATAACACCCACATACGTAAGATTAAAAATGATTTTTTTTTAAAAGAACTCCCTTTGCTTTTGTTTTTAAAGAGGAAGAGACTTCGTGTTAAGCCTGTCTCTAGCCTGGACTCCGGGAATCTTTTCCAAGGTTAGGAAAACTACTGGTATAACTGCGTTCAAACCTTCAGTTTGAGATGCGAAAGTATGCTTAAATATTTGAACAGGACTGGCAGGCAAGCAGGCTTAGAGGCAAGGAACTGTGGCAGCGAAGCAGATGAGGGTCCGGAGACCCCTCCCCGCTGACCCTTCTCCAGCCTCAGTAACTGGCAGATGAGATAATGCAAGCATGACACTGAGTGATGTCCCCTCCATCTGGCACCAGCTGAAGAGCCCAGCCAGGGGGCTGTCTGCCTGCAGGGAGAGGTCTCCAGCATCCTGGAGGCGGCTGCCTGAGTCTGCAGCTTGCCCTATGACAGCCTCTGGGCCCCTACTTGCTCCTCTAAACTGTGCTGGGGCCTTGCCCACAGCAAGGAAAATTCCAGTAAAGGCACTGCCGACTGACAAGGGCCTCAACCATGCTGCTTGGCCGCCTCCGGCACCCACTCCGCCAACACATAAAAGGGTGCTGTTCTGTCAACGCCTCTTTGCTAGCCCAGTCCAGCACAGCAACTCCTGCGGCTGTCCCTCTCAGTCATCACCAGCCCCAGTTCCAAAACTGTCATGCAGAGATCTGGCGCAGCTACTGCCCCCTGGACCAGTGCGTGGTAAGGGGTGAGGAACTTGAGACCCGCCAAGATCCTGAACCAAGAGAGGTGACTCTTCCTCACACCTGTGCAGCAGGAGACTAAGGACTGGGTCTGAGTCCCGGCGGACCCTGGTCTAAAGAGCACAACCCTGAGATCTGTGTCCCGGAAAGAATGCAAGGGTACACAGAATCCTGAGCTGGCAGGGGGAAATAGCCAGGCACACATGAGCGGGATGCAGCCAAGAAGCAGAGAGACAAACATCCAAGACCAGAGAAACCCACCTGGAGTACACGGCAGGGAAACACAGTCAATCAAGGCTCAGGCAGCCTTCACTCTAGGGCAGTGGTTCTCAACCTTCCTAATGCTGCGACCCTTTAATACAGTTCCTCTGTTGTGATGACCCTAACTTTAAAATTATTTTTGTTACCTAATAATAGTAACTTTGCTACTATTATGATTTGTAAGGTAAATATCTGATATGCAGATTATTTGATATGCAACCAGCAGGTTGAGAATCACTTCTCTAGAAACTCAAGAAGGTTTAGGTGCAAAGCAGATATAGTAGTTAGGGTCGACCCCCCTGCGTAAGAAACGCCTGTCATCCCGGCGGTGATGGCTCACGCCTTTGATCCCGGCACTCGGGAGGCAGAGGCAGGCAGATCTCTGTAAGTTCGAGGCCAGCCTGGTCTACAAGAGCTAGTTCCAGGACAGGCTCCAAAAAGCTACAGAGAAACCCTGTCTTGAAAAACCAAAAAAAAAAAAAAAAAAAAAAAAAAAAAAAAAAAAAAGGAACGCCTGTCCCAGACTAAATCTTAGCCAGTGTCCCAGTAAGAGAGGATTAAAGATGCTAAGAGGGGGTGTGGTACATGTCCCAGCCTGCTGACCCTCACTCCAGCTAGGTCTGTGGCTCAGGCCTCCAGTCCCCAAACACCTGCTCTGCAATGGGCTGATGTGAGCTCCAATTCCCAGCCACACGTTCCCATGACTACCCTCCCTGCTTAAGTCTGAGCTGGACCCCCAAACAGGCTTTGTTCTCTATGTTTCATCAAACCCATGTCCTACTAAAGCATCCCATATCTAGAAAGATCTTTTTATCTAACTGTAATCCTCGGTCTAGATCTTGCTTATTCCTAACATGGTGGTGTTCCTGCCTCTTTCTGCCCTGGGACCCCCATGCTTCAAGGTGTGTTATCACCATGGCGGGGTGTGTGTGTGTGTGTGTGTTCAGGTCTCTGCAGGGGGACAGGTTGCTGTTGTGTGACAAGACTTTTCCTGGGGAGTCGCAACACAAGCCAAGCCTACTCACCCCAGAGAGGGAGCCCACGACAGACCAAAGTGGGAATACCATAAAAGTTCAACTTGGTGAACCAGTGAGTTTTATTGGGGTTACTTATACGAGAGGGCTACTTACAGGGGCGGAAATGACTCCCGGACAGCATTACCAGTCTGAGCGGCTAAGAAGAGTAAGAGTCTAGACCAAGCTGCCTGGAAGAAACAGAAACCAGCTGAGCTGCCCGGACTCAGTTTAGAGCAACCGAGTCACTTAGAAGAGATACTTCCTGCCTGTTGAGCTGCGGGCAGGCTGTGCGGTGTGCCAGGGTTCCCAGCGTTTGCGGGCGGTCACTTATGCTGGGGTAGGTTTTGATGAGTTTGTATTGCAGGTCTGGGGTTGTAATGTGAGGACTAGTTCTTCCTCCACAGGGGAACCAGCTCAGTCCTTTTCCTTAAAGGGGAAGGAGCGCCTCCTGCTGGAGAAGAGCGCAGGCCTAAAGGGAGATTTCGTTTTGTCTTGACAGTTTTAACGCCCAGATTTTTAGCTGTCCCCACAAAGGCATACCACATCCTTCTCAATTTGCATCTCCAAAGCAGGTGGCATCCAGTTCTGTCAAGTTAAGAGACTCTTCCTCCACACACACACACAGGTGTGTGGCTGTGTGTGAGTCACTACAGTCTGTTTCTATGAAGAATTTGACTATTCCATGTCAGATCATACCATATGTGTTCGTTCTATATTGAATTTTTAAAAGAGAGTTAGAAACTAAGGGCCTTTACCAGAGGGAAACATAACAAAAGCGGGATCTTCTAAAAGATTTATTAAGCAGAGATGGCTAGAGAAGAGGGGACGTTTGAGGGACTTCCACTTGATGTCCGGTAATAGGGCACATGTAGGGCGTCGGCTTCTCAGAGTTGGAAACAGAAGAAATCGGGGGGCTCACAGACCTGGGCCAAGATACAGAGTAGGTCGGCTTCCCGGTCTGGGCCCTGGCAGCCCGCATTCCAGAGAGCCGGAAGTCGGAGAGCTGCGCTGTCGGGCGCTAGGACCCGGGGGTGCGGGCGGCGCGGAAGGGGGCGCGGAAGCCGGCGGTGCGGGGCTGCGGAGCAGCCCGGGCGGTGGCGCGCAGGTGAGGACGCCGCCTTGGGTCGGGCGTGTGAGCCGGACAGGTGCGGGCAGCGCCCTTGTGGTGGACCTGGGGAGTCGGGTGAGGGCTTCCGGGGGAGCTGGGGCTGCAGGGAAGAGGTCCCGTGACTACCTGGAGTTTCCAGGGCACGGGGTGGGGGAGGACGTTGTGCACCAGGGTGCTGGGCACTTCCGAAATTACGAATTACACGGGAGACACGTGCATGGTGGGTGTTGGTGATTCTGGGTCAGTCCAGTGTTTATTTACCAGATACCAAGCGCCGGCCATTAGGAACAGGCCATTCATGCTTTAAAAAAAAGGGGTGGGGTGAGGGTGGGTGGGGTGCGGTCTCTTGTCAGTTTAATATAAAACAATTGTTGATCAGCATGGCTAGGTGCAAGAAAAACAGCATCATTCTGAGTTGTTTATGTGTTCATGGGATGCATAAAAAGTGAAAATGAGTAAGCTGGAATTATTGGACCCAAGTCAGAAAGATCTGCAGCCACTTGCGGGGAGGGAGGAATTACTATGTCTCAGAACAAAACTCACGTAAACACGACTTCTGGTAAATTGCTTTTATTTTTCAGGGACATCGCTATCTTTTCAGCTATTAATTATTTTTCCCCATTAAGTAGGCGGCCTTCAATCCCTTCTAGATGGTGATTTAGAAACTTCCCCTTGTGGGTGGGAGAGCAAACAGACATCTATCCCCTCCTTACAGGGCTCCAGTGACAAACCAAAGCACAGTTCCATCCAAGAAGCCCATTTTGGGGAACTATCGAGGTAGTTAGGTTTATTTACAGAGCGCGGGCGACCCCAGAGCAGCGGAATCACCAGAACGTTGTTCTGCATGGATGATGAGCCCCTCAGTTAGCTTCCCAGTGTGTACACTGAGACTACTAGATGCTGTGCCATTAGGAAAGAATTGTATATAACCGGCCAGGAGATGCAGGAGGAAAGGGCAGAACACCTTATCCCCCACCCCCATGAGAGAATGACAGAAGTCAACAGGCCTATCTTGAACTTCACTTTGAAAGTAGTAACAGTTGCCCCGGTGAAGATGACGGCTGTTGGTCTGCGAGGATAGTGTTCTGTATACACAACACCCCAGACTTTTCCAACCTCTTTGTAAAAATAGAGAGCAATATTTAATTCCAGAGTGAAGATCAACAGTTGCAACGATGCTGACTGACCACTGGGGCTCAGAGCCGAATCTCGTTTTTCCCTTAACATCAGGACAACTAAGGGGGCATAGCGCAGGGTTTCAGGATAAGCTGTCTGACAATTGGGACTAAAATAAATGTGAACTCTTAAAATAGTTTTCAATTGTATGTATAAAAGTGACAGAACATACTGAATGGGAAATCTGGGCTTGAGCACAAGCAAAGCATTTTATTGTTGAAAATCAAATTAAAATTGTGAGTCCTGATAAATTCACAGACATGGAGAGTGGTAGAAGGTCATTGTTGAAATGAGGTAGACTGGCAGAATGGCTTTAAGGTCTGTAGGTGTTAGCTAGTGATTAGGATAGTTACAAGTAGTAGTTCGTGTTAGTGGTGATGCGGCATATTTACTCCTGAGAGAAGTTGAATAAAGATCATCAAGAGCCACAAGATAGAATAATTAAATGACAGTATTGTGGTGGTAATTTTGTTTTTTATCCCAAAGCCCATTCTAGGGTATGCCTTTCCTAAAAAGAGTAACAGAGACTTTTCATTAAAAAAATTTTTATTTGGCCAGGCTGTGGTGGTGCGCACCTAGCACTCAGGAGGCAGAGACAGGTGGATCTCTGTGAGTTCAAGGCCAGTCTCATCTACAGGGCGAGTTCCAGGACAGGCTCCGAAGCTACACAGAAACCCTGTCTCAAAAACAAACCAAAAAAGTTGATTTAATTATCATGTGTGTATGAATGTGTATGTTGTATGGGTACACGTGTGTCTTGTTGAATATATGAAGGTCAGAGGGTAACTTTTGGGAGTGGCTTCTCTCCATTTACCATGTAGGCCCCAGGGACCCAGCTCAGACCAGCAGGTGGCAGCAACTGCCCTTGTCTGATGAGCCCTCTTGCCAGCCTGAGAATTAATTTTTTTTTCGTGTTTGCTTCTTTTTTTATTGATATTTATTGAGCTCTACATTTTTCTCTGCTCCCCTCCCTGCCTCTCCCCTCCCCCTTCAGTCCTCCCCAAGGTCCCCATGCTCCCAATTTACTCAGGAGATCTTGTCTTTTTATACTTTCTACTTCCCATGTAGATTAGATCTATGTAAGTCTCTCTTAGTGTCCACATTGTTGTCTAAGTTCTCTGGGATTGTGGTTTATAGGCTGGCTTTCTTTGCTTTATGCTTAAAAACCACCTATGAGTGAGTACATGTGGTAATTGTCTTTCTGGGTCTGGGTTACCTCACTCAAAATGATGTTTTCTAGCTCCATCCATTTTCCTGCAAAATTCAAGCTGTCGTTATTTTTTTCTGTTGTGTAGTACTCTATTGTGTAAATGTATCACCTTTCCTTATCCATTCTTTAGTCAAGGAGCATTTAGGTTGTTTCCAGGTTCTGGCTATGATAAACAAAGCTGCTATGAACATAGTTGAGCACATGTCCTTGTGGCATGGTTAAGCACCCTTTGGATATATACCCAAAAGTGGTATTACTGTGTCTTGAGGAAGGTTGTTTCCTAATTTTCTGAGAAATTGCCACACTGACATCCAAAGGGGTTGTACCAGCTTGCATTCCCACCAGCAATGCAGAAGTATTCCCTTTTCCCCACAACCTTTCCAGCATAAGTTGTCATCAGTGTTTTTGATCTTGGCCGGCCATTCTTACAGGTTTAAGATGGAATCTCAGAGTTGTTTTGATTTGCATTTCTCTGATGACTAAGGATGTTGAACATTTCCTTAAGTGTCTTTCAGCCATTTTAGATTCCTCTGTTGAGAATTCTCTGTTTAGGTCTGTACTCCATTTTTTTAATTGGATTATGTGTTCTTTTGGCATCCAATTTCTTGAGTTCTTTGTATATTTTGGAGATCAGACCTCTGTCTGATGTGGGGTTAGTGAAGATCTTTTCCCATTCTGTAGGCTGTCGTTTTTGTCTTGTTGACCGTGTCCTTTGCTTTACAGAAGCTTTTCCGTTTCAGGAGGTCCCATTTATTAATTGTTTCTCTCAGTGGTTGTGCTACTGGGGTTCTATTTAGGAAGTGGTTCCCTGTGCCAATGCGTTCAAGCGTACTTCCCACTTTCTCTTTTATAAGGTTCAGTGTGGCTGGCTGGCTTTATGTTGAGGTCTTTGATCCATTTGGACTTGAGTTTTGTGCATGGTGATAGATATGGGTCTATTTTCATTCTTCTACATGTTGACATCCAGTTATGCCAGCACCACTTGTTAAATATGCTTTCTTTTTTCCATTTGATATTTTTGCTTCTTTATCAAATATCAGGTGTTTGAAGATGTGTGGATTGATATCCGGGTCTTCTATTCGGTTCCATTGGTCCTCCTTTCTGTTCTTATGCCAGTACCAGGCTGTTTTCGGTACTGTAGCTCTGTAGTAGAGTTTGAAGTCAGGGATTGTGATGCCTCCAGAAGTTCTTTTATTGCACAGGATTATTTTTTGGCTATCCTGGGTTTTTTGCCTTTCAAAATGAAGTTGAGTACCGTTCTTTCGAGGTCTTTGAAGAATGTTGCTGGGATTTTGATGGGCGAGAATTAATTCTTTAGAAGCATAGGACATGGGGAAAAGGATAAAGAAAGAACCTAGGTTCTGCCAACTGCATACATGATTTTGGCAGTGAAAATAATTGTGCGAAGTTAACAATATGTTTTAATTTAACCCACTAGATCTAAAATGTGACAGCTTCAGCATATAACCACTATAAGATATGAATGCGATACTTTACTCTTAAGCCTTTGGTTGTGTGGCGTTCCCCCGCTGCGTGCACCTTGTGTCACCTGACTGACAGCGCAGGTCTCAGGGGCTCACGCCTGGCTGAGTCTAAACTCCTCCCTTCGGAATTCGGCATTTTTCCACACTTGCTTCTATTTATCGTTCCTTTTCTTGCTGCTCCTCCAAGGATTCTTACAGGGAAACCACGAGACCTCACTTCCCATTCTGCTGCTCATCTTTGCTGCAACTCCAGCTGTTCTTTACGCTTCACAGAGAGCCACAGGTCATCCTTAACCCACAGTGTTCCTCATAAAGCCGCATTCACAACCCGGGTTAGACCTTTTGTGGGGTTGTGATAGCCAGCCCTAACTCGATGACAGTGTTATTACCTGCTCTATCCCAGTCAGTTAATGACACTTCCCCCAGGGGGCCCAGCTCTGTGTAATCATTTACACATAACTCCCCTGTGATGGCTAAAGCCACCTAATATGATACCAGGCATCCTGTAAGAGCCATTGATCTTTGCCCTGGGATGCCTGTGAGACCCTAGTGGCCTGTAGGTGATAGAAGGATAAGATAATGGTGTTCCTGCCTTGAGGTATTTAACCACTTGCTTTCTGTTTATGTAAACTTGCGATTTAACCCTTTGCGTCTGCTTTTCACTGTGGGACTGGGATGGAGTGGTCTTTTTATAACTGTACGGGGGAAAGAGACACAACTGAGGGGAACAGAACAATTTTCGTGCCAGCCATGGATTCTATAGCTAATTGTAATGGCCACCATTGATGTCCGCCTTTGTAAACCCTTCCTTGGGCACGGCATGCTATTTGGCTTTAAGGCTGCCTTTCCTTCAGTCAGAGTAAATTCACTTCATCTAAATTTGAAGTTAGTCTTGGCTCTTTCCTAGTGAAGTCAAATGCCACAACACTCTCAACACAGGGGATTCGGTTGTTCTTGTGTCTCCCTTTCTGTGTGTCCGTCTGATTTTGTATCTTACTCATCTGTGTTGTGATCCGGCACTCCCCTTAGTAGCTACCCGGCATTTACAGATAAGATGAGAGTACTGCCATGTTCACTATCATAGTTCTCCAGTGAACCTGTCGCTTCCTTGTTTAGAGGATTTGCGCTTGCCCTACCCTCAAGGACATGTATGTGGACACTCACACATCCAGTTGCAGAGGAGTTCAGTTTAATAAATGACAGGAAGCCAGGCGATGGCGGCACACACCTTTAATCGCAGCACTCGGGAGGCAGAGACAGGCAGATCTCTGAAAAAAAAAAAAGGAAAAAAAAATGACAGGAAGAACTTACTATTCCCTCCTGATTTTAAAGATGGAAGCCCTCAGGCTTGATTTAGGTCAGCATGGCTAGCAAGTTTGTTTCAAGATCAGTGTAAGAGGTGAGGAGACATCTTCGAAAGAGTCTAGACTCATCGGGTTAGGTCCCAGGATGGTTGTGGAGCAGAATGTCTCCATCTTAGTAACGTGGTAAGCGCAAGTGCAGAATGAGGGACGACACTGGCTTGGATGGTGGCTCAGGGCAGGTTTCCATCTGGGAAGCTGAGAATGTCCTGGTCACTGGAATAGGAGGGAGGAACCCATGCCAAGAAAATGCTAAAGAGTGGAAGGACCATCTCAGATCTGGACAAGTCTTGGCCCAAAGGAGGAAGGAGAGAGCCAGCAGCATGGAAGCAAGAGCTCAGGAAATCAGCAGAAGGAGCCAAGAATAGGTATTAGCTTGGTAAAGCTGTTGCTAGGATACAGTAGAGGGTCATTCCTACATTTTTATTACTGGGACTAGCAATTGAGAGCAGGGTCAGTTCTTAGTTTAAGAATGGAAAGGATCATATTAAGAAAGGACAAACATTTTATAGATGGTCCCACAGCTCTTTCAAGGCCCAATAAAGCCTTTGGTCCTTCCTGTCATACTTAACCCAAAGGCACTTAACCTCTATTGCAATCAAGGACTCCAGGGTGGTGCCTAAGGAAATCTGGGGTTTGGAGCCCTTAATTATAATTATAAGAGCCTGGTGCCTTAATATCAATTCTGTACAGTACATCTTTTGCCCATTAGATCAGTGCTGTTTATAGTGCAATTGCTACTTTAGCGGCACCAGGGAGCAGAGTTAATTCAACCCAATATAAATAGAGCGCTCTGGTCCTGTGGCTTGAAGGTATATTTTCCTGCATTTGCATGTCTTGCGCTCCCTGGTTCTGGCCTGAGTGAGCAAGGCCTGGATATCCCTCTTCTCAGAGGCATTAGGCACTGCCAGATCTGTCTCAGGGACACCTTCTGAGTTCCTCAGATACCCACGTTAGGGAGTCCAGCTCCAGCGGGGTTCAGGTCCCAAAGAGGAGGTGTGGCGTCAGCAAGGGAAGGAGACTGACATGATCTGAAGGCAAATCAAGATGGCTGTCCATTTATTGAAAATAGACCACACCTTTTATATTCTAAAATTGCATTATAGTTTAGCCTTAAGCAATATTGAAAGCATACTTAATGATTCCAGAATGAAAGCCGTCATCAGCCTCATTACAGCATTTTTCTTGAAGCAAAAACCAATAACTTTATCTAGGCATGGTTTTAATCCCAGCACATGGGAGGCAGAGGCAGGCAGATCTGTGAGTTCTAGGGTAGCCTGGTCTACAAAGTAAGTTCTAGGACAGCCAGAGCTGTTATATAGAAAAAACTTTATCTTGAAAAACCAAAACCAACCAACCAAACAAAAAATAGTAAGTTTAGCAAGAATCTAAATGCCAATTGTCCTCTAAGGTCAATAATCCCACCAGGTGCTCTCTTACAGTTCCATCTACACAGTCTCAGTCCTTGTTAGGAAGTGTCAGACACTGAGTCCTGAGAAACAAACCCATAAGAGCAATTTTCATTTTTCAAGGGGTGTGATGTAGTGTTTGTACCGTGTTAGCACAAGCATTGAACTGTTTCCTAATTGTATTCCTCTGTGCCTTAGTCTTTTTTTATATATTTATTTATTTATTATGTATACAATATTCTGTCTGTGTGTATGCCTACAGGCCAGAAGAGGGCACCAGACCCCATTAAAGATGGTTGTGAGCCACCATGTGGTTGCTGGGAATTGAACTCAGACCCTTTGGAAGAGCAGGCAATGCTGTTAACCTCTGAGCCATCTCTCCAGCCCCATGCCTTAGTCTTATAATATGGCTTGTCCCCCTCATAAGGTCCCAAAGGGGATGGTCCTGACATCTTACTCCTTTTCCATTATACCATAGCATTCTGAGTCCTTCAGTGTATGTTCCTGTATATGGCAGAGGGGGATCAAGCCAGTCTAACTTCTTTTTTTTTCTTTTCTTTTTTAAAAATTATTTTATTTTATTCTTTTAGAGTTTTTTTCTTTTTTATTTTTCCCTTGATATTTATTGAGCTCTACATTTTTCTCTGCTCCCCTCCCTGCCTCTCCCCTTCCTCCTTCAACCCTCCCCCAAGGTCCCCATGCTCCAAATTTATTCAGGAGATCTTGTCTTTTTATACTTTCTACTTCCCATATATAGATTAGATCTATGTAGGTCTCTCTTAGTGTCCATATTGTTGTCTAAATTCTCTGGGATTGTGGTTTGTAAGCTGGTTTTCTTTGCCTTATGTTTAAAAACCACCTATGAGTGAGTACATGTGATAATTGTCTTTCTGGGTCTGGGTTACCTCACTCAAAATAATGCTTTCTAGTTCCATCCATTTTCCTGCAAAATTCAGGCTGTCATTATTTTTTTCTGCTGTGTAGTATTCCATTGTGTAAATGTACCACATTTTTTTTATCCATTCTTCGATCGAGGGGCATTTAGGTTGTTTCCAGTTTCTGGCTATGACAAATAAAGCTGCTATGAACATAGTTGAGCACATGTCCTTGTGGCACGATTGAGCATCTTTTGGATATATAACCAAAAGTGGTATTACTGGG
Organism: Ondatra zibethicus; assembly: GCA_004026605.1. Classification (NCBI taxonomy): domain Eukaryota; kingdom Metazoa; phylum Chordata; class Mammalia; order Rodentia; family Cricetidae; genus Ondatra; species Ondatra zibethicus. The sequence continues at coordinate 67,835 of PVIU01008865.1, read as the reverse complement.
TCTTGAGGAAGGTTGTTTCCTAATTTTCTGAGAAATCACCACACTGACATCCATAGGGTTGTACCAGCTTGCATTCCCACCAGCAATGCAGAAGTGTTTCCTTTTCCCCACAACCTCTCCAGCGTAAGTTGTCATCAGTGTTTTTGATCTTGGCCATTCTTACAGGTATAAGATGGAATCTCAGAGTTGTTTTGATTTGCATTTCTCTGATGACTAAGGATGTTGAACATTTCCTTAAGTGTCTTTCAGCCATTTTAGATTCCTCTGTTGAGAGTTCTCTGTTTAGGTCTGTACTCCATTGTTTTATTGGATTATGTGTTCTTTTGGTGTTCAATTTCTTGAGTTCCTTGTATATTTTGGAGATCAGACCTCTGTCTGATGTCGAGTTAGTGAAGATCTTTTCCCATTCTGTAGGCTGGCGTTCTATCTTGTTGACCGTGTCCTTTGCTTTACAGAAGCTTTTCCGTTTCAGGAGGTCCCATTTATTAATCGTTTCTCTCAGTGTCTGTGCTACTGGGGTTCTATTTAGGAAGTGGTTCCCTGTGCCAATGCGTTCAAGCGTACTTCCCACTTTCTCTTTTATAAGGTTCAGTGTGGCTGGCTGACTTTATGTTGAGGTCTTTGATCCATTTGGATTTGAGTTTTGTACATGGTGATAGATATGGGTCTACTTTCATTTGTCTACATGTTGATATCCAGTTATGCCAGCACCACTTGTTGAATATGCTTTCTTTTTCCCATTTGATATTTTTTGCTTCTTTATCAAATATCAGGTGTTTGAAGATGTGTGGATTGATATCCGGGTCTTCTATTCGGTTCCATTGGTCCTCCTGTTTGTTCTTATGCCAGTACCAGGTTGTTTTCAGTACTGTAGCTCTGTAGTAGAGTTTGAAGTCAGGGATTGTGATGCTTCCAGATGTTCTTTTGTTGCCCAGGATTGTTTTGGCTATCCTGGGTTTTTTGCTTTTCCAAATGAAGTTGAGTATTGTTCTTTCGAGGTCTTTGAAGAATTTTTTTTGGGATTTTGATGGGCCAGTCTAACTTCTTAACCGAATCTGCCCCCATGTTGCGTACCAGATCTTGCCATTCATCCAGTAAGTCACTAATTGTGGGCACCAGTCTATACTCATTAATTGAACTCCTGCCCTAAATGGCCTCAGACTGTGGCTCTGGGTCCATTGTTTCTTTAGATTGTGTGTTTTTCATCCATGGGACCATGTATGCCCAGGTTGTAAGTCTTTAACTTCTCTCTTCCCGGTGTATTGGGACAGGGGTGTGGGGTTGGGGGGCAGCACAATGGGGAGTCCTGTGTGGGGAATAAGCAGAGTTATCATGCTGTGTGGGTCCACGGAGGTGGGATTTTTCCCCAAGAATTATTTTGTTTAAAGAAGGTTCCATTGTACATATTCTCATCCTCACCAAAGCTCATATAAAATTCACAAAGGAAAAGGTGTAAAGAAGCCCCCATTACACATAGTGAAAACCATTACAACTGGGAGTCAAAGTGGCGGAGAGCTTGACCCGCCTCGTTGGAATGCTGGAGTTTTGTCAAGCAGGGGTGGTCGCCACGTGGGCCACACCATCCAAGTGTTCAGTTCTCTGCATTTTACAACTCAGCAGTCATTTGGGTGCCCCATCCATCCTTTGCTTCCCATCTCTTTTGAGCTCTGCAGCCAGGGTTGTGGTATTCTAAGCTTGGGGTGGTCAAGTTGAACAGCTGCTGTGTTAAATAGGGCGCTTAGCAGGGTACTGAGTACCTTGGGAGTAAGGGCACAGTGTGTCCCAGTTTTTCTCAACTTTAGTCTCTTGCCAGTTTTGAATTCCTGCCATTGCCTTCAGTCTCCTTATGTAGGCCTGCGGGGTTCTTTCTCTGCCTCCCATGATACTCACACACAGTAAAGCTGTGTAGAAATCAGCTCCTTTGCATGATACCCCAGTCCCCCCGCCATAGTGTCTCATGTAGCCCGGGCTAGTCTTGAACTTTCTATGTATCAGAAGATGGCCTTGAACAGCAGTTCCTGCCTCTACATTCCACGTTCTAGGATTACAGGTGTGTGACATGACCACCCTGTCTTGTGGCTGGTAGATAGTGTGACTGTCGGGCTATGCTGTTGATGTGTTGGTTTCTACCCACAGGCATCATGACCCCTGTGAAGACTCAGCACTCCTTGGCAGGTCAGCCATACGCAGTGCCCCTGATCCAGCCAGACCTGCGAAGAGAGGAGGCAATCCAGCAAGTGGCCGATGCCCTGCAACACTTACAGAACATCTCTGGAGACATCTTCAGCAGGTGGGACCTGCTGCCCAGCTGACCCGACAGAGGGTCACCTCTTTCCTAAGCAGTGTTCTCTGCAGCTCTAGGAATGTACCTTCTGTAGACAACCTCTTCAGTGATCCAGCTAGTTCCCAGTGTAGAAAGGGAGAGAGGGACAAGTCCAGCTGAGAGCTCACCACCTGTTTGGTGTCTAATGTAGCCCTAGTTTTCCTGTGGCTCCGTGGGCTGCTACGGGGCCTCAGTGTTCTTCCCACCAGACCTCTTCCTTCACTGACTCCTGCGGTCAGCCTGCACTGACTCAGTGTTTGGGTGCACAGGGGCCTGTACTTAGGTCTAGCTGGGGCACTGAGTATGTCAGTGTCCCCTCTAGAGCATGAACTCTGGGATGACAAACCTAAATGCTGTTATGCCTCCCTTAATTGCAGCTATGTATTGAAAAGTGGTCATTAGATAGCTTGCCATGGTACAGACAAGATAGTTTGCTACACGGGTGCAGATGGCTTGGCTATCCACTGCAGGTAGTCTCTTGATGTTATCAATTATAACACAGCAAAATTGAGATGGTGGACCTGCTGCCAGCATGACCCAATAGCAGTGGACTTCTTTAAGTAGATCGAATATACTCTAAAGTAACAATAACAATTATACTACAGTAAAGACATAAGCCAGTGCTTCTCATTTATCATCATTACTAAGTATATTATATTGTGCGTAACCGTATGTGCTGTGCTCTATGCTGCTGGCCAAACGAGGTTTGTTCTCATCAGCATGTCCTCAAACCCCAGATTAATATGCTGCACCATGGCAGCATTCCCATAAGTAAGTTGTGGAAGGGGAGGTTTTCTGCCCTGTTGTGATGTTCTGGGCACACCTTCACGTCTGTGGTCCTTCAATGGCTGCAACACGGTGTGCCACATGAAAGCGATTGCGTGAGTAGCTCACTACAGTTGTACTAAACGTCTTTGCTTATCGGTAGCCATCATCGCTCTAGCTGCATTAATTCCTTTAACCCTAGGGATATTCTATGAGGAAATCATGCTATCCTTTTTAGGGGAGGGTGGGGGCAGGGATAGGTTGTCATTGACCCAGTCAGACCCTGAACTTGCTCTGTACTGGAGGATGACCTTAAGCATCTGATCTTCCTGCTTTCAGCTTCCCTGTGTTGGGATTAGAGGTGTGCGTTATCATGCCTGGTTACCTCTCTCTCACAGACAGGAGACTCCAGGGAGTGGGGAGGGCAAGATATTAAGTGGGTTAAGGCACTTGCCGCTAAGCCTGGTGATCAGCGTCTCATCCTTGGGACCCACATGGTAGGAGAGAACTGATTCCCAAAGGTCATCATCTGACTCCTACACATACATCATGGAACATGCTACTCCATCCCCATGTGTGTACACTGCATACGCACGCGCGCACACACATGTATGCATGCACACACATGTATGCATGCACACACACAGAGCATATTTCTTTTTTTTTTTTTACTATTATTTTTAAAGCCAAAGAGACTTCCACCGATGACAAAGATGGTTAAATACAGGAAGTGTGGCTGCAGATGGTGGGAGTGTCTATCTCTGGGGGTGGAATGAGGTTCTCTCTAGAGGGATTGGGAAGGGGTGTGTGAGAATGTGTGAGGAGTAATATTTTATGGTAGAGCCTGAGAGGCAAACGGATCGGCCAGAGGATGAACATTCCCTAAGGAAAGAGTGAGTGGCATCCCTAAGGTGGGAAGGGCTGGGAAGGAGTCTAGTGTCACTGGAGCAGGGAGAGGCTGGAGGGTGAGCAGGGCCTTCGCCGTCTTCAGTTTCCTATCATTGTGACGAAATGCCCAAGACTATCAGCTTGAAGGGGAACAGGTTTATTGGGGCTCAGAGTTGGGGGCTTCAGTCTGGTTGTTGGCCACACCACTTATTACAGTGCCTCTTGGTGGCAGTGTGAAGCAAGGAGGTCACTGAAGCCACGGAGTCCAGAAAGTGAAAAAGCAGGCAGAGGCTGGGATTCTTGTATTCCCTTCAAGGGCATTCTTATTTGGCTCCACCTCTTAAAAGAGCCCCTACTTCTTTCTTTTTAGAAAAATTTATTTATTTATTTATTTTATGTATATGCACACCAGAAGAGGGCATCAGATCCTGTGGGATTCCAGTTACGGATGGTTGTGAGCCACCATGTGGATTCCAGGAATTGAGCTCAGGCCGTCTTGAAGAACAGTCAGTGCTCTTAACTGATGAGTCATGTCTCCAGAGCTGAGCCCACAGGAGGCCAGCAAGCCTTCATTATGGGTCTTTGAGAGCTTGTTTGGAGGTTCTAGCAGGGGAGCGCAGCTACTCGTATACCCTTGACCGAAGACCGGTCCTCCTCTATTCGGGGAAGGTCGTCCTCTTCGACCGAGCGCGCAGCTTCGGGAGGGACGCACATGGAGTGGTGAGGGAGGAAGGGGACACCCGCCTAGCCAGCCAGATCAGCCGAATCAACCCTGGCGATCAATGGGGTGACAGATGTTGCAGCCAGATCGCCCTCACATCCCATTATGGGTCTTTGAAGGGACACAGCCAAGCCCCAGCAAAGCTGGAGAGACAGTGTCTCAGCACTGATCTAGAACAGTCTTGGGCAACAGTGAATCTTCATCCAGTGCTTATTTAAAGAACACAGTGGGCAGTAATTATCCATTCCTTGCAAAGGCCCTAGGTTTTGTTGAATACCCAGGTCCTGTCTTTGGTCATTAGTGACCTGAGATGAACTTTGACTCCTACCTGATTGTCCACACAGTGTGTTACATGTGGATGCACTGTGAGCATGCCTGGTGCCCAACCCCTTGGGCTGAGTAATAGGGGCACACAGAGGTCAGGTGAACAGCACTAAGACCAGCCCAACAGGCAGGTTTTACCATGTTGAGCACTTAAGCCCAGGACTTGGCGAGGCTCATGTCTGCTGCTGGCACAGGTGGACAGAGGCTATACAACTTGAAGTGGCCTCCAATATCTACATTTTTCTTCTTTGGTAGGATCTCCCAGCGAGTAGAACTGAGTCGGCGCCAGTTGCAGGCCATTAGAGAGAGGGTCTCCTTGGCCCAGGCTAAGATAGAGAAGATCAAGGGCAGCAAGAAGGCCATCAAGGTAGGCAGGCCATGACTCCTGTGTTCTGTTGCTGGTGCCTTGATCCTCTGGTACTCCTGCTGTTTAGCCACACCTCACTTTCCTCCTGTCCGTGGGTCATCCCATTCTTAGTACCTGCTTATGATTACTGGGCTATCTTGAATATGTGGGCCCCAGAGTTGTCCCTGTATCGGCAGGTTTTCTCTAGTGCCAAGTACCCAGCGCCAGAGCGCCTGCAGGAATATGACTCCATCTTTACCGGTGCCCTTGACCCTGATCTGCAGAGAAGACCCCGTTACAGGATCCAGAGCAAGCACCGCCCACTGGATGAGCGGGCCCTGCAGGTCTGTATGCCACACATCTGCATGTCACCCATGGCTGCTGGCAGGCAGGGCCTGAAGGCTGACCACAGGTTTCGGTCTCCTAGAAGGATTCTGGTTGGGATGGTGCTGGGTCCACACACCTGATACTGAAACTCCATCTACTCTGATCCTGCCCCAGGAGAAGCTGAAATACTTTCCTGTGTGTGTGAACACCAAGTCGGAGCCTGAGGATGAAGCTGAGGAGGGACTTGGGGGTCTTCCCAGCAACATTAGCTCCATCAGCTCTCTGCTGCTTTTCAACACCACAGAAAATCTGTAAGGCCAGGAGATAGCCAGCGGGAAGACAGGACGGAGGGAGACTTTGCTTAAGTAGCTCCAGGGGCCTGAGCCTGGTACAGTTCTCAGGATTGACAAGTTTGATTTGGCTTCTAAGACTTGGGTATCCAAAAGGACAAATGCAGTGGGAAGGATACTCAGGGATCTCCCTGGTCTCAGGTCAGGTGATGATGGCCTCCTGACCCTAGCCCACTCCACAGGTACAAGAAGTATGTTTTCCTGGACCCTCTGGCTGGCGCAGTAACAAAAACGCACACGATGCTGGGCACAGAAGAGGAGAAGTTGTTTGATGCCCCTCTGTCTATCAGCAAGAGAGAGCAGCTGGAGCAGCAGGTGGGGTGGAGTGCTTGGGCAGGCAAGCCCTGCCAGTGCGGGTCAGGGAGGCTCCACGAAGCCTCTGTCTACCCAACGGTGTGGGTCCACATGTGCTGCCTACCCCGTGCTTACAGTGTGGGCCCTGTGCTCTGGCAGAACCGTCACTCTCCTGTACCACCTGACCCTGCAGGCTCCAGAAAACTACTTCTATGTGCCAGACCTGGGCCAAGTTCCTGAGATCGATGTGCCATCCTACCTACCCGACTTGCCTGGCATCGCAGATGACCTCATGTACAGTGCGGACTTGGGCCCTGGCATTGCCCCCTCTGCTCCTGGTGCCATTCCAGAGCTGCCCACCTTCCACACGGAGGTAGCTGAACCGTTCCAACCAGGTGAGCTGGGCCCTGGGATGGAATGGAACCAGAAAGTCCGTGCTGGCTCCTTCCCCAGATCTTCATGCATTCTCACTTTCCTTACAGAACTAGAGAATGGGGTGCTGCTGGCAGCACCGCCACCGCCACCACCGCCACCGCCACCTCCTCCAGCTCCCTCGGTGGTGGTCAGTACCCCCCAGCCGCCAGCGTTCCCTGAAGTGGCAATTGCACCTGGCCAGGTTGCCAGGGAAGAAGACACTAGCAGCAGCGTGGTCCACTCAGGTAGGGGCAGTGCAGATGGGGCTCATGTGGCCAGCCCTCATTAATAAGACCTTCAGCTTTCTCATGCCGGGATCCCTGAAGAATTCTCTGTAGGTCACGTGTTCGTAGCGTTGGGATCTGCAGAGCATTCTCATATGGATACCTAGTCTTCCAAGGTTGATGGAGTGGTTTCTGTGCTCTTCAGAGCTGTGGAGTTCTGACTTTCGGGAAGGTGTTGAGCCCTGTTTCTAGTTCAGCCAGAGGGAAAGGATCTATTAACAAACTTGAAATGTCCAGATTTCAGCTTTCCATTCTGTCTCCGACCACCTTAAGGGGTAGGAAATCTTTGTTGGCTTGTGGTGCTCAGCATATCAGATCCAAAGGGTCTGTCACTGCAGGGTGTCATCAAAATAGGCGGTGGAGAGGGAGGAAAGATGCCTAGACACGAGGCCCCTCGGCTCATTGTCTGCAGAAATCCAAGACCACACTGTATCGTCCCAGAAGCCACAGCCTTACAGCTGGCTTCCCTGTGGGTAATAGGCCCCTGCATTTGCCAGGATCCCGAGATCACCTCCTGCCTCAGGCTGGGCAGCTTTCCCCATCCTGCAATGCTGAGCAATCCTTTCACCCTTCTCCTTACAGCCTCTGTCCAAGGAGCCCCTAAGGAGGTAGTTGATCCCTCCAGTGGCCGGGCCACTCTGCTTGAGTCCATCCGCCAAGCTGGGGGCATTGGCAAGGCCAAGCTGCGCAGTGTCAAGGAACGCAAACTGGAGAAGAAGAAACAGAAGGAGCAGGAGCAAGGTGAGGGGACCAAGGATCTGTTGCAGCAGCCAGGCTCCCTGTCAGCCAGCAGGAAGTCCCTTGTGGCTACCCTGATATGTATCCTTGCCTCTCTGGACTGGGCCATGGGTCCCTTGGCGGAAGCTTTCCTGTCTTGAGCTCTCCCAGCTGAAAGGAAACCATGAGAAAGTAGAACCTTTGACAGGCATTGTCCAAGGAAACATGCAGGAACCTGAAGTCCTCTGAGATGAGATATAGGATTTATAGGACTTTTCCTTTCCATCCAGAGGATAAAACTTATATCTGTAAGAATTCTTTTTTTTTTTAAAAGAAGACTTATTTATTAATTATGTATACAGGGTTCTTCCTGTATATATGCCTTCAGGCCAGAAGAGGGCACCAGATCTCATTGCTGATGGTTGTGAGCCACCATGTGGTTGCTGGGAATTGAACTCAGGACCTCTGGAAGAGCGGTCAGTGCTCTTAACCTCTGAGCCATCTATCCAGCCCTGATTTTTTTTTTTTTTTGAGACAGGGTTTCTCTGTAGCTTTTGGAGCCTGTCCTGGAACTAGCTCTTGTAGACCAGGTTGGCCTCGAACTCACAGAGATCCACCTGCCCCTGCCTCCCAAGTGCTGGGATTAAAGGTGTGTGCCACCACCGCCCGGCCTCTGCAAGAATTCTTGCTAGTAGCATCCTTGTTAACCTGTGTGGAAAGTGTCAGAAGTCCTGGGTTTGTGTCATGGATCTTCTTTTGACCTGCTTTGTGACTATATGCCAAGAGCCTGGCCTTTCTGAGCCCGTGTCCTTATCTATACAGGGGTACAGAGAACTGTATGCCAAGAGCCTGGCCTCTCTGAGCCCGTGTCCGTACCTACACAGTGGTACTGAGAATTGAAACATTAAGGCAGGACTGGGCCATGGGCACGTCATGTGTGACTAGCACATGGCAGGAGAGCAGGTGTGGGAGTGCTTCAGGGGCCAGGTGAGCCCATCCTGTGACTGTCCCTGGCAGTATTGTACTTGGCCTCTTCTTCCCTCACCTGCTGCTCTCCCATTGCAGTGAGAGCCACGAGTCAAGGCGGGGACTTGATGTCAGACCTCTTTAACAAGCTCGTCATGAGGCGCAAAGGTAGGCATCTTGTGCGTCTTTATCTTCGGAGGCGGCGAAGTGGTGCCCCACTGTCTGTCTGTCTGTCTCTCATCACTTCTCCTTCTCAGGTATTTCTGGAAAAGGACCTAGCACTGGAACCAGTGAGGGGCCCGGGGGAGCCTTCACCCGGATGTCAGACTCCATCCCACCAATGCCACCCCCACAGCAGCCCGCAGGAGACGAGGATGAGGATGACTGGGAGTCCTAAGAGTGCTTTGAGCCTTCTTGCACATTCAGCAGGAACAGCCAGGAGATACTGCTTGGCCAGCCGGGGCTTCTCAGGTCTTGTTGCCCAAGGAGGTCCAGGGGGTTATACAAGTGTTCCTGGTTGGTGCCCAATTTCTCTTCATGGAGTGGGGGCTCTGTGAGCCATCTGCTGCTTCCCTGCTTCATGTGACTGCTTTGTTTGATCCTCCACTGAAGAGCAGTGGAATAAAGAAAGTAACTAGACCTGAACCCAAGCCAACAGTGCCCTTTTAACATATGAAAGGTAGCCATGCTGGCTGCCAACAGCTTCTTGGAGTGTGACCTGTCCTTCTCAGATGTTCTTAGGCACAGTGCAGGATGGTTGGGGGAACTGAGCTCTTCCTCTGGGATCAAAGCAAATGGAGATTAGGGCAGCTCTTGCAGGGGGATATTTTTCCACTTGAAAAATGACTTGGTGTTTGCTGAGAAGGCTGAGGACAGGAGGTGCTGCAGGCCATAGGGAGAACCTAGAGGCAAGCCAGGGAGGCCCATGAAGGATGGAGGGCACATGAGGGATAGGGCTGTAGTTAGGAACTGAAACTGGCGTGAGGCTCCTGTGGACACAAGTGCCCTGAAAATGTCGATTCCTGTGGTGCAGATGAGAGAATGGAAGATCAAGGACACCTCACGTCACTTAGAAAGGATACCTGCTGGGTAGGCAGGGTAGCCTCACGTCCCGAAGGCAGAGGCCCCTCATTCCACAGGTGCTCCCTGTCAGGGCCAGCAGAAGTGGGACAAACAGGTCTTGAAGGCTGAGCTGCCTTGGGCTAGGCAGGCAGGGCTAGGGCTTACGGTTCTTCAAGCTGATCGACATTTACTCCTGGTAGCTCTTTGGTGTACAGGCCATGAGGGGACCGCTCAGGTACGCCATGCGGTCAGAAGAGCTGGAACTCTCTGGATAAAACCGAACATGTAGGAAAGTTACGAAGGAGGCTTTGTGGGGAGGGGAAGGCAGATTGAACCTTCTATACAGCAGTAAAGGCAAGACCAAAGGTGGTTTTCACTTCCACTGGGTGCGGAAACCAGATGGGCAGCTCTGGCAGGACAGGAGGGGTAGACACATGGCCACAGCCTCTCTGATACCTGCTAGTCCTACTAGGGTCGTCACTGAAGGTGGGGCTGAGTTACATCGACCTCACATGGGAAATACGGCAGGTACCATCCCTCACCCTCGAGCTGTCTATCAGCCCCCAGCTGGCCTCTAGCTTGATGACAACCTTGATACTCGGATTCTCCACCAGCACCTTTCCTGATGGGGGCCTGCCCTGGAGTTCTAGTCTAGGGAGGACACACAAGATGGCTGGTCTGTTTTTACCTGTCCTGGTATCTTCACAGAGAAGAGCGAGTGGATGGAGGCCCAAATTCTCTTGTGAAGCCAGGGACTAGCTACTGTCAAAGCAGGGCCTTGCCACTCCTGGCCCGTGGGTGACACTCTGGCCCACAGGTGATACAGCTTGTTGTAAGGGTCATTAATAGGCAAGGCCCAGCCGCCTTCCTTGAATTGGTCCATTAAAGAAACCATAGTGCAAAGTAGAAAAGGGGGATTTGTTCAGTGTGACTCTACTGGGAAAAAGAATGAAGAGGTCTGGTCATACCCTCCACTGCTGCCAAGGCCATCTTTGGAGTCCTTACAGGTTTTGGTTTAAACAAAAGGTAAGAGGTATGGTTAGTTGTGGTCTAGCCCATCGTGACAAGTCAGCAGTATGGAGCCAGGCTCCCCTCTGCCTAGCACCGGAGCCTCAGCCTTTCCCTTCTCCTGGTATGAGGTCCTAAGGGAAATTCCACTTCCTGGAGGTACGTCAGCTCAACAGTCAGATAGCCAAAGGGAAGGCGCATGGGTCCTGAGAATATCTTCATTCTTGTGAGGATGGTCCCAGGCTCCTCTCCCAACCCTCCCCTGTTCTCAGAAATGCTGGAGGTACTTCAAAGGGTCTGAGTAGTAAAGTATCTTCTCTTGGGTCCAGTGTCACCACATACTTGTGGAGGGACACAGGACCCAATGGCATATGTGGTCAGGCCTTCATGGCATCATCATCTGGTGTCATCATGACATCATCATCTGGTGTTATCTGCCACATTTTACAGCCCCTCTGTTCTTTCCCTCTCACCGTCCTGCACCTACCACCTGAAAAGGGTGTTCTTCAGCTCAGAGACCCAGTCTATGCCAAGGAACCGAATCCTCAGCAAATCATGGCTGCCCACTTCTCTGTTGCATGGATCCTCAGCCCCAGCAAAGAGGGCACTGTTTACCAGGCCAAGTCATCAGAAGTTAATCTCTTTGGTCATCTTCCCTCAGACCACAGAGAGGAGCAGGGTCCTGTTGACTGAGGTTTCTGTCCCATCCGGCCCCCCAGCCCTTTAGTCCCAAATAAACACACAGAGGTCTACATTAATCATAAACTTACTGGCCTATTAGCTCAGGCTTCTTATTAACTCTTACATCTTATATTAGCCCATTATTCTTGTCTGTGTTAGCCACGTGGCTTCTTAGATGGCCTCCAGCCAGACTGCAGCACTGGAGGGGAGCTGTCCATCTGGGCAAGCCCGGTGCTATCTATGCTGCCAGGCTTCCATGGCCTTGGAGGCATTCTTATTTCCACCCCTCTGCTTGGATTTTCTCATCATCACCTGCTCCCCCTCGTTTGTTTTCTTGATACTGTGAAAGTCCAGAGAGCTGGCAAGGCTGAGAAATGGAAAATCAAAACACACGTGGGCTGCATCGGTGAGAGTGCAGAATCCCGACGAGACCTCCAGGGACAGTGGTTTGTCTTGAGAATATCTGTAGAAACAAGACAATGCTTCCCAAAAAGAGGACATCTCAGGAGACTATGTCTTGGGAATGCTTAAGAGCCTGGGTTTTCACCAGGCAGTGGTGGCACAGACTTTTAATCCCAGCTCTCAGGAGGCAGAGGTGGACATCTCTTGAGTTTCATGACAGACAGAGAAACCCTGTCCTGAAGGGGAGGGATACCCGGGTTTTGAAGCCTGTCTTTGGAACTTGACACAGTCAAACTGTAGGGAAACAGTAACGCAGTTCACAGAGCCTGGAAGTGGGTGAAGGAGTCAGGAGCTAAAGCGTCACCGTTGACAAGCTCGAGGAGTCCCAGGAGGCACTGTTCTCACAAAGCAGGGTCTGGCTGAGGGCTACTCACCGCTCCCCAATGGCCAGGCCCACCAGCAGTCCCACTGGGCATAGATGTGGTACAGAAGGGAAGAAACACCACTGCCTTGGCGAATCACCTGCATGGGCTACAGAGAATGTGACCTGACTACTCATCTATGTATAGAAGGCCGCAAAGAGCACCCAGCAGGCAGATCCTGCAGCCTGTAGTGTGACACTATTCCCAGGAGATGGGAACAAAAATCTCATCTCTGAGAGGGAATCAATAACAGACCAAAGTGAGGAGGCAGCCAAAGTCCAACTCGGTGATCCAATGAGTTTTCCTGGGGTTACAGGAATATGGGTGAAGGGCTACAGGGGCAGAAATTTTTCAAAGCTGCCATCACCAAAAGCCTGTTCTAGTGTGACAGTCACAAAAGCTGGAACCCTGGAGCACACTGGACAGCCCGCAGGCGGTGAGAGTGTCCTTTCCAGGTAGCGTGGTTGGTCTGAGCCTTTTCCAGGCAGCTCAGCTTGTCTGAGAGTGCCTCCCAACAGCCCTGTGACCAGTTTCAGGGACTTCCTATTTTGAGTTCTTTTCTGAGCTTAAGGAGATTCCTCTCAAGATGGATTGTTTACTTTCCCTTCGATTCTGCTGTGGTGAATAGCCTGTGTGTTAATGGACTCCCTCCAAGATGGAAGGTTTTCATTTCATAGGAGCTGCTATACAACATCCCACCAGGTCCTCCTGTGTCCTTTCTTGCTGTGGGCCATGCCAGAGAAGCAGCGAGTTGTACTTGAAGTTCCAGGTGTCAGGGAATCCTCTGAGGGGCCAATCTCGTTTAGGCAAGGCCACGGGACTGCAGACCCTATGTCTTTTGCTTCTGCTGTGCCTTTACATGTTTGCTGTGGCTCCCTTTCTCTGGTATCTACTATGGTGTGAGTGGATGTGGGGAGATCTCCACTACTTGTATTATAATGTGTTTATTATTTGGAAATATCCTAGCATTTGTACCTGTGGATCATCAAGAAGATGACACCCCCCCAGGCTGTACTGTCTAATTTGATAATAATATTTTTTACAGAGTTTTTACAGAGTTTTGATGAATAAAAACAAATACAAGGATATGTTTCATAGCCAGGGTCTGTGAGTTTCACCTAAGGAGCTGCATGGATTGTAGCTCAAGTTAATGACTAACAGTTGAGTCCCAATAGCCCAGCTAGTTTAAATTCTTTTAACCTTAATGGGAGATGTGTTCACAGGTCTCAGATGCATCACAGCTGAAACAAAGCTTTGAAAATAACAAAGTTAGACTAGGATGTTTTTGTTAACTGACTTTGAGGTGAAAACCCAAGAAGACAATCTAAACTTTTAGAAAGGCACATGCCTGAAGGCGGAACTCTTTAAGGTCAGGGAACAAGAACAAAGCAGCCCAATTATTACTGGCTGACTACTCTCCTTGCTAGCTTTGGTTGGTGACCAAAAGTGATGATTAATTCCTTACACCCATTTTGTTCTCAATCTCCTGATGTAAAAAAACTATTTATGAATGGATATGTACTCTAAAGATTTAAGTAAAGCTGACTGATTCTTTTTCATCCATAAAAGTTTAGGTTTGTAATTTCTTTAAGATCCCTTATAAGATTACCTTTCAAGATAAGTGATAAAGTAATTGGTCCTTTCTTTGTAACTGCAAAATGCAGCCTGCCAGTAAAAGACCTGACAAGAACACCTTGCTTGCCCACATGGTTAAGCTATAACAAGTTGCTTGGGTATGAATGTCTGTGGGTTCTTGGGATAATTTGCTTTTCACCTGAAATACATAAAATCATGTGAGGGAGATGAGAAACATGTTTTTTACCTATAAATCATTCACTTGAGAAATGGAATGCAACTGTTTTGATTCTTGTACTGCCTGGAAGATTTTGTTGGGGTATAAAAGCTGTGAAACAACATGAGATGAGAGAGAGAGAATAAAAAAAAATAGGAATAAAGAAAAACATCAAGAGAGTTTGTGAGTGCCTTTTCCCCTAACGCCCCTCAAGATAGAAAAGTTTAGCCTCGCCAACTCCGTGGATTCCTGTCAAGGCCCTGTGCTGCTGGAGGCTGGTCCCCAGACAGCAGTATTTTCTGCCGTGGTCCAGAGCCTTGGAAGGAATAACACAGAAGTTTTACTGGTCTTCTAACTCTTGTAGGATATGGAAACTTTTTTTTTTTTTTTTTTTTAAAGATAGAGTCTCTCCATGTAGCCCTGGCTGCCCTGGAACTCACTCTGTAGACTAGGCTGATCTTGAACTCACAGAGATCCACCTACTTCTGTCTCCTGAGTGCCAGGATTAAAGGTGTACACTACCACTATCCAGCACTTTTAAAAATCTATGTCTGCTTCTAGAACATGACTGGTCAGTCTCAGTGGTGTTTCTTTTGCTGTAAAATACAAGTGTGGAAAATGCAGAAAGCGAGAAACAGAAGAACATAAGTGACATTGACAGCAGCAATAACCTCTGGTCATAAATGCAAGTGTTGAGGGGCCTGGAGAGATGGCTCAGAGGTTAATAGCATGGCTGCTCTTCTGGAGGTCCTGAGTTCAATTCCCAGCAACCACATGGTGGTCACAACCATCTTAGTGAGATCTGGTGCCCTCTTTTGGTGTGTAGGTATACATGCAGGCAGAGTGCTGTACACATAATAATAAATCTTTTTAAAAAGTGCAAGTTTTGAGAAGCACTTAGCTAGTACATCATACTCATTGACAGAAGCAATGACAGTTGTTTTCCTCTGGGACCTATGCATTCCCTGGCCATAGGTTTTGTGTAAACCTCTAGCACTAGATGTGAACTTCCTCTCATGAAGCTGACCTTAAGTCTAATTGGGAAGCTGGGTCTATCCGTAAGTACGTGTGCCACTATTGCTCTATCTGGCAAGTCTTGTCAGGCACTGTTTATTATGAAGCATGCAGAATCCATAGCTGAGTAGGACTTTGGGTTGTAATTATTCTCAGTGACCTGAGTAGCATCTCTGATGACCACAGCATGGTGACACTTCCAACTCAGTCCAAGACCTATAACCAAAGCAAGGGGTGTCTTCAGCAAGAGGGTTGCACCATCCAGTTTTGGAATGCAGCCAACACCAGTGGAGGTCTTTATTGTTTTAGGGGCCTCTAGAGAATCCCGGGCCAAAATCTCAGAAGCTGAACCTCCCCAGTACTGGGATGTTTAGCAACCTCATAGTTTCTGTGAACATCTGTTCTTACTCTTACAAGATATCCTTGTTTTTTCTTTGTAAACAGAGTTTTTGTTGGTTCTGTTGTGTGGTTTTTAGGACAGGGTCTCACTGTGTAAACCTTGCTGGCCTCAAATTAACAGATCTGCCTGCCTCATCTCCTAAGTGCTAGGATTAAAGGCCTGTGCCACCATGACTGGCTGTGAACTGGTTATTTTTATTTTCACTCCTTTAGGTATACTGGCATGTTTCTTCAATGGGTTTCAGGCTATCTAAAACACTTAAGGGTTAATATTCTTTCTCTCTCAACCTTTTTTACAGAGGATGGCAGGATAACAATGCAAAATGTCCAGAACCACCATCCCATAATGAGTAGTGGGTTACCTTGGTAAAGCACTCTTTCTGTTGTCATCTGTTGTAAGCAAATGTCAGGTGACTACAGAAGTTCACAACGAAGGTGATACTAAAGTAAACTGTTAGCAATAGTTTTTTTTAAAAAAACTTTATTTATTTATTAATTATGTATACAGTATTCTTCCTACATGTATGCCTGCAGGCCAGAAGAGGGAACTAGATCTCATTACAGATGATTGTGAGCCACATGTGGTTGCTGGGGATTGAACTCAGGTCCTCTGGAAGAACAGCCAGTGCTCTTAACCCCTGAGCCATCTCTCCAGCCCCTGTTAGCAATAGTTTAATAGTCTAATAGAGCATGCAAGGATTTTATCTGTGTGGTGGTTTGAAAGAAAATGGTCCCCAAAGTGAATGACACTATTAGGAGGTGTGGCTTTGCTGGAGTAGGTATGGCCTTATTGGAGGAAGTGTGTCACTGTGCAGGTGGGCTTTGAAGTCTTGTATATGCTCAAGCCATACCCAGTGAGACAGACTACTTCCTGTTGCCTGTGCAAGATATAGAACTCTCCGCTACCTCTCCTTCCTGCACCATGTCTGCCTGCACACTGCCATGTCCCACCATGATGATAATGGGCTGAACCTCTTAACTGTAAACAGGCATTCATATGCATAAAAATAAGTAAATAAATGCTTAAAAAGAAACCCATCAAGTGCACGAGAACCATGTGGCCAAGGGTGGTGAGGAACAGAGCAGATTTTGTTCCGTGTGTCTTGTCTCGTGCTAGCTCTAGGCTTCAGGGAAGTCCAGCTACCCTGCACATGCAGTTTGTTCTTGGGTTCACGGTGGGTGTAGCTTGGGAAACATCCTCTATGGCTAAAGAAAACAATGAAGAAACCCAGAACCTAAACAAAGGGGAGGCAAATGAATGAAATGGTAAGTAGCAGCTCTAACTGAAATACGAGTGATGGAGTGAGCAGGGGAAAGAGTTTCCAACCACTAATGTTCAAAGAATGAAGAGGAACAGGATCCCCTCAGAGGGATCTGAAAGGTCTCTGCACGGACAAGCAGCAGAGGGATCCCTCCGTCTCTATCAGCACAGCTGGAGTCTCTATTCTTTCCCAGAGCCACTGTCTACTTCAGCTGGGAAAGAGGGGAGGGAGAGAGAGGGAAGGAGGGAGAGCTAAGCAAATGGTGGGTGGACCCACATGACCTTACCATCTCCCTCACCTGCCCTCCCATGTGGCCTCTAGACACTTTCCTCTCTGAGATCGAAGATGCAGAAACGGGTGGGAGAATTTCAAACACATGGTTTAAGATTTTCTGTGTAGGCAGCAGTAACAGTAACAACGACAACATGGAGTGGTTACACAGTCACATTGTGTGGGCCCTCACAGACACAGCAACCTGCCTAGGGGGTTGTCTAGGTTTCTATTGTTGCAACAAAACACCATGACCAAAAGCATGAAAAGGAGGAAAGGGTTTATTTGACTTAAACTCCTGCGTCACTGTTCATCGTTGGAGGAAGTCAGGACAGGAACTCAAATAGGGCAGGATCCTGTAGGCAGGATCCAGGATCCATGATGCAGAGGTCATGGAGGGGTGTTGCTTACTGGCTTGCTTCCCTTGGCTTACTTAGCCTGCTTTCTTATAGAACCCAGTTCCACCAGCCCAGGGAAGGCACCACCCACAATAGGCTGGATTCTGCCCCATGGATCACTAATTGAGAAAATGCCTTACAGCTGGATCTCAAGGAGGCATTTCCTCCTGCTGATGACTCTAGCTTGTGTCAGGTTGACGCAGATTAGCCAGCACAGGTGTCCTCAGCAGCCATGAAGAAGGAAGGACTGTGATGTCACCCTTGTCCTGGAAGCCTCTCAGTCGCTTGTCACAATTCTGAGGGCCAGAATCCCAACTGGAAACATCTACAAAGAACACCAGTGACAGCAGATCAGAGCCGAGAGAAATCGGGGTGTGCATCCCACCTGCCCATTCAGTTCTTATTCTCAGAGGGAAAAAAAGATCCTAGACAGCGAAAGGGTTTTCTTATTTATTTATTTATTTATTTATTTATTTATTTATTTATTTATTTATTATGTGTACAATATTCTGTCTGTGTGTATGTCTGCAGGCCAGAAGAGGGCAGCAGACCTCATTACAGATGGTGGTGAGCCACCATGTGGTTGCCGGGAATTGAACTCAGGACCTTTGGAAGAGCAGGCAATGCTCTTAACCACTGAGCTATCTCTCCAGCCCAAAAGGGTTTTCTTAAGGTGACAGAGTGTCCAGGTGGGAGCAGCAGCGGCTTCAGATGCTGGATGAGGCACAGCTCAGTTCCCAGAGGCTGGCACAAGGGACACCTGCTTCCTGGAATCACACAGGCTCTGCAGTTCCTAGAAGCACACGTCAAGGACGTTAGAGCCCCACAAATGGAGCATGACTTCTGATTCCCGGGGCCGAGCGGCTGTGCTCCAGCCTGGAGTATCTCTGGCTGCTGTCTCGCCCTCACCAGGGCACAGGGTGGGGGCACTGCAGCTGGTCAGCCAGGATCAGTCTGCCACCACTGTCCTAGGGCCTGGAAGCTAAGGAAGGTTTCCGAATACTACTTCAGGGGAAGTGAGAATCGCATGCAATTTCCACTGGTGCCCATTAACAATGTATTATTACCAGAAGACATTCCAGGTCATTCATGCTGGCAGCGAGTCCTCAAGGCCCTCCCTCTGTCTCATCCTTTCTTTTCCTCCAGGCTCTGCCCAGCTGGGACCTTCACACAAGACCTCCAACTCCCTGAACTACCATGCCTCCTCTCAGGTCCGTTACTCTGCTTAACTATTTTCATGTGGACCTACCTCACCACCTTTGTCTTCCAGATTATCCTGGCTGCTGGCAGCATCCCAGCTCCTTGGGGGCAGCTTGACTATCAGCCTAATGATCCTGGGATCCAGCACCTACTGAAGGCCTGACACCATCACCATGTTTATTAAATGTCAACTGACAAAAGAACAGTTCACACCATTGCACAAAGGCAGCCCAGAAGGTGGGATCAGACGCAATCTTCGCACTTATTCCTTGTAGGTAAGTATGGAGTCAGTTCCATGGAGGGAAGAATTGCTACCAAGATGCTACAGGAGGCCTGGAGCAGGCACAGACCAGGGAATGAGGAACAGGTTGCGTGGCTAGAATTGTGAGCCCCCCCTCTGTCAGACATCCCACACCTGGAACAAAATCCAAAGGAAATGCAGTGACAGTGGTCACATGGCTACCCTCTGACAAATCTGGAGAGAACCTCCTTCAGGTCTCAGAAGTCAGAAAAGGGATGGGCAAGGAAGTTGTCGCCCTCTTGAGGGTAGAGCTCTCACTACAAGGATGCTGCCGAGAACCTAGGTCAAGAAACAGGATTTATGCTTTCATCATCTAGCTCCCGTGTCCCTTTAGCCTTCAGCTGGCTCTGTCCACGCAGTTGCTGGCACACTAAGCATTCTGTGGAGAAAAGGACCCCTAGTGATGGGGTTGGACGGCCTGTGAACCCTGGGCTTAGAAAGGAAAGCTGTGAATGGGAACATCAATGTCCCAGCTCCTGGCTGCCAGGTCCCAGGCTTGACAACCCCAGCAGCCCTTCTAGGTTGGAATTTCATCCGTGATAGTGAAGAGGGGTCAAGGCAACAGGTCAAGGCCAGGAGAGTCAAAACTGGCAACAGCCTTGTGGCTTTGCCGCAAGGTAAAGATGGTAGCTTATCTACCATCCATACCTTCCCAGGCTGAGGGTTTTGGGCAAGCAGCTGTATCCTCAGAAGACTGAGTGAGAGAGGTTCTTGATGGGCTCAGAAGTAAACAAAGAGTCAGGCTGCAGAGAGTAGGGGTCCTGAGGGTGCCGTTTCCCCTAAGAGCCTGCATTGTGAAGCCTCCTTATAGTCCTTGCCATATTTTCCTCACCACATCAGGCCTTGGGGGATACTTATCCAAATCATAGCCAAGAAGGTGTGACAACTCTCCCACCATCACCTCCTGATGGCTGGATTATTATGTTAAGTCACCAATCCTAGCTGCCAGACGCGTGTGTAAAATGAATGACAGTGAAGCCTGTGGATGCAGTGTGAATAGACTTCAGGGTTGAAAAGGATAGGGAGGTCCTGAATACTAGAGGGCTTTTAGACGTGGGACAGTTAGAGAAGAGGAAGGACTGAGGTCTGAGAAGACAAAGCCTTTCCCTAAGACACACCCAAAAGACACTGATGCCTGTTTACATATTCTTGATCCTAATGCAGCTGTTTCTAACAGACTAAACTAGGAGAACAACTTCTAAAAAGTCTTCCACCGTCCCCAGCCCATCCCACAGACAAGGAGCTAGATATGAGGTAACCAAGAAAAGACTGCAGTCCATCCATGAAGGTGTTATACCCAAATCCGCGAAGTCCCCACAAAAGCCAACAAGGAAACTGAGTCCTGTATGTAAAAACAAAGAGCCTTTATTTTAATCAAGTTTGCAAACTCGGTCTCTCTGCATGTCCAATGTATTGGAATAACCGGAGAGCCCCAAGCTCAATTAGAACTGGGTTTTTATAGTAGTAAAGGTGGGGGTGAAGGGTCTCTGAGGTTCAGGACCTCTGACTGGCTGGCATTTGTCTAGGGGTGTCCTGGTGAGGTGCGCTGGCAGGTGATCCTATACACAGTGGTTGGAATGTTAGGCATTTCCTTTGAATGGTCAGCTCCTGGGTGGTGGTCGGGTAATCTCAGCTTGTGGGTTTTTTCCTGCTACCAGGTATTGCTTCAGGGTAAACTACTGAGACTGGGGCCTCTTACTAAATTTATCAAGGGCCGACTCTGGCAGGTGATAATGGTTGGAAATAAAGAACTTCCTTTGGTTGACTCGTCCATACTTAGCTTAGCTAGGCTCCACAAAGGTTAGCTACTGCATGCTTTGTCTTGAGCCTTTGATGCCTATGTCTAGGTGATAACAACACCAGCATAGTTATTTAAAGGCTAGCATACCCCACCAAGGATTAAGTCCAGCTACTGCCCAGCTCCTTATACAACGGGCACTAAAGGGCAGAGAACGAATCATCCTGTGTTTCTTGGGAAAGAGAGGGAGAAGGGCCCCAAGCTTGAGGTTGTGGTTAGGATTTCTAGCTACAGCCTCTGAAAGTGGGTCATGTCCAGTGTCCTTTATGCAATAAACAGAGAGGTTAGTAAGGACTGATCGCTATGCCTCCTGTGCTGTGTGTGCTTTTGTAACTAGTGACAGAAAACCAAATCTCGGCAGACTGACTGCTCCTCAGGGTCTGCCAATTTTTTATTCTGCATTCTCCAACTCTAATTAATTCATCGTAGTACAACTTTGCACCTCCATTACTCTGTAACAGATTCAATATCTACATTAAGGAGGAAAAATTCATGAATATATGCATGAAGGACTACACCAAAAAACCCCCCTCTTAATTAAGGCTTTGTGTACATCTGCCATTTGATAATTTTTTTAACGTTTAATATTATTTAAAAACGATAATCTGTAAGATCAAAAATCTAACTTCGAAGGCCAGATCAAGGCTCAAGACTCAAACACACTAGAGGAGGACGCTTACACCCATTCTACTCCGAATCCAAGCAATTCAGACACTCACAGCCCGCCGGTGTTCTGAAGTGCGCAGGCGCAGTGGCGCGGGGGCGTGGCCGGTTTTCCGGCGGGCGGACACTCAGGTGGAGCAGCGATTCAAGGCAGCCCTCGTAGCAAGACAGGCGTTGCTTGCTCGCTTCAGCGAGACCGTTCTTCGGTTGAGGGTGAGTTCGGCTGCGTAGGAAGCGAAGCGAGAAGGGAGGCTCGAGCAAACCGAGGAGGCTGCCCGAAAGAGCTAGGGGGCGGAGTGCACGGAGCGCGCGGAGCGGCCGGAAGTTTGGGGGGGTGGAGACAGCGCGTGATTGACAGGCAAAGAACCAATGCGAGGGGCAGCCCAGCCGGCGCCTTCAGTTGGATGTGCGTAGCGTGTTGAGTGCTAAAATTTAGGAAAGCTGTATTAAGCGGTTTCCTGGGGAATTATTTTATCTAGTGAACGTTAGGGGTGCACCATTACCACCTCTGTTAAACATGAAGACACAGGTTTATTGATAATTGTTAACCTGAGATTCAGTTTGGCAGTTGTTAACGTGCTCAGCTGTACTGCTTGAGGATTCAGGAAGGAAGATGGGATGTAAATCTACCACATTAGTAAAGGAAGTAGCATAAACGTGGGGGTAAATACTAAATTCATGGTTTCTGCACTGTCCTGAAATCCTGGCTAGTTTGCAGTTTTCGTATGCAGGGAGTTCTGTCTGTCAGCAAGCGGCCCGTGTGCTTGGTTTTCCCAGATAACGTTCTTCACCTCCGGCTACTTCATTCCAGGGAATCGCCTTTTTAGTCTTGCTAGTTCTGTTGTACCTAGGTGATCTTGACCGAAGCAGAGCTCTATGGACCTGGGTAAAACCCATGGTTTTCTTCTTGGAGTAACTAATATTTCCCTCCTTAACATTCGCAGCAGCTTTCTGTTGGAGATCAAGTTCAGGGCTGCTAGGGAGCTGTGCCCCCAGCCAGCAGTTATTTAACTTCTATAGCATCAGCATCCAGCAGCCATGTTCTGTTATGATGTTGGTGATAGACTGAGATAATAAGAAAAGGGGGGGGGCTGCAGAGTGTTTAACACATGCCAAATGCTCAAAATTTGTTGGTTACCTTTTAAAAATTTTTTATTTTTATCATTTTATGTGTATGGGTATTGTGCCTGCATGTACATCTGGATCCCTGGAACTGGAGTTAGAGACAGGTGTGAGCTGCCATGTGGGTGCTGGGAATTGATTGAACCTGGGTCCAGCAAGTTCTCTTAACTGCTGAGCCATCTCTCCAGCTCCTTTTGGTTACTTTTTTTTCTCCCTCCCTTCATGTTTTTAATGGTTTTTCAGTTACATAACTCTTTTTATTATTGATTATCTTAGTTTGTTATTTGGATTTTAGTTTTTGTTGTTTTGTTTTAGATATTTCTCCACTTGGGTAGTCATTTTTCTACCCCTAACTATAACTGGAAGAACACATTGGCAACTACTTTTCCTTGTAAATGGATTGGCGTGATCACTGCCATTTAGGACAGTATAGAAAAAAAAAGGTTTGGGTTGGAGAGATGGCTCAGTGGTTAAGAGCATTGCCTGCTCTTCCAAAGGTCCTGAGTTCAATTCCCAGCAACCACATGGTGGCTCACAACCACCTGTAATGAGATCTGGTGCTCTCTTCTGGTGTGCAGGCATACATTCTGACAGAATACTGAGAATACTGTATACATAATAAATAAATAAAATTTAAAAAAAAAGAAAAAAAAGGTTTTCAATTTATTAATAATAAACTGGGTCTTAGGGTTATTACTATTTGGACTTAAAAGAGATGGATCTGTCCAGTTAACTCTCAAGAAGAGGGGTGTGGATGAGTGTGACCTCCAGATGGCAAAGAAATGGTTGAGGAGAACAGTTTCAGAAGAGGAGATGGAAATGAAACACACATGGAGCTGAGAGCCCTTGTCCTGGCGGGGGAAGAGGAACGCTAGAGACTTGGTATTGGGAAGCCATTCCCGTCAGACATTAGTGGCTGTGAAAAGCGTTCTTCCAGACTGAAGCTAAATAACTGTTTTTTTTAGGGGAGTTAGGTCAGAGATCATCCCCTTGAGGCTCCCATTAACTGCTAGTAAGCTTTCTACCATGGAGCCCCAGAAAGCTCTTAGGTCTTGAGGCCAGAAAAAGATGACCAGTAGATAGCGTTGCTTGTGTTGCATTAGAGCTTAGGAGGAGGGCAAGCAGACATGCGCTGTCTGATGCAGGAAGCTGTGGATGTGAACTAGTCCTGTGTCTGATGAAGCCTGGTCGTTCTGTGGGAAATCCTTCATCCCAGGAGCAGATGAGGCAGCTGGGGCATCGAGCGCCCTGTTATAGAGGCCTTGGAGAAGGAATCACAAGGGCCAACTGCGACCCAAACGACATTCACCTTGTGAAGGTTTTGGAAGGGCATCTGGCAGCAATGCCAGAGGCTCATCTTAGGGCTTTCCTGGGCTGGACTTTACAATAATAATATTTGACCAGCATCACCAGATGGATTGTATGATCCTGGTAGATCATGTATGTGTATAAATGGACAGAACGTGGTCTCTACTTGCCAGAAAATATACAACCAAGAAGGAAATTCTGTGACAAGTGGGAAAACTGTGCTTTGGGCTTTGTAGATTTGAAGCTGCTTTATGGGTCTATAGAAAGCTATAGATTTCTCTTATTTTATTTTTTTTTAACTCTAGGGCAATGGCTGATGAAAACCAGGATATGGGTGGCATCCATTTCCCTTTTCCCTTCCCACCCTATCCTATCCAGAAGGACTTCATGGCAGAGCTCTACAAGGTTTTGGAGGCTGGCAAGATTGGGATATTTGAGAGTCCAACTGGCACGGTGAGTGTGAGGGATGAGGGAGTGTCACTAAGACAACGTGGAGGTCGCCTTACTTACCTTGACAGCTCTCCTGTGCAGACATTGCCTTCCTTGAGAAGAAACTGGGCACAGGAGTCGTCAGTTTATCTTAACGCTTAATGGTCACTTCCTCTATTAAACCATTGAGCACAGCACCACGGGCTGAGAAAAACCAGGCTAACAGCAGCCGAGACTTTAAAATTGCAATGCAAGCCGTAGCATCAGTGCTTTTGAGATTTCTCTGGCACATTGCAGCCTGGATGTTGAGGGCCATAAACACGGGTGTGACTTTCCCCCTGTTCAGCATACTGTTTTAGAGTGTAGAATATAGATTACTGAGTGTCACTGGAAGGCAACCAAGGGGCCCTATGTTTTCCTTCCTGACCCAGATTGCGTGAGGGATGTATCTGAGGTGGGCTGTTGAGACTGAATAGGGCTGTGGTTCCCAGCTTCTTTCCAGTACTTTGGTGTATTACCTGCATAGTGAGGACTGTGCGATAGTGAACAGTATATTAAGATTCTCAGACTCTAGGCTTCAGCTTCCCAGATATAAGAACCTTTGGTCCCTGTTAACTGCATGCCTGCCATCTGTGGAGCTTGGCAAGGTTGGCCTCCAGGAGGCTCTTCCTATGGATTTCCTGAATGAACAAGTAAAAAACAGTGAATGATCCCTGTCCATATACATGGAGAATTACATCTCTAGAACTGACACCCAGGATTCTGGGACAGAAAATATGTCTCCTGGGATACTCTGTTGTTTCTTTTCCTTCCTTTTATACCAGTGGTTCTCAGCTTGTGGCTTGTGTTCCCTTTGGGGAGTAAGAATGACCCTTTCACAGGGGTTGCCTATCCGCTATCCCACATATCAGATATTTACATTATGATTCATAACAGTAGCAAAATTACAGTTTTGAAGTAGCAGCAAAAGTAATTTTATGGTTGGGGTCACCACAACATGAGGAACTGTATTAAAGGGTCGCAGCATTAGGAAGGTTGAGAACCACTGCTCTGTAAGGTGAGTGGGAACATTTTCTGAGTGCCTGGTGAAGATTGTTCCATGACTTAGGTGAACATTTGATCTACAGCTTTTTATTTTATTTTATTTTATTTTTGGAAGCAGGGGTTTTCTGTGTAATACTGGCTATTGTGGAACTCACTCTGTGACGAAGCCGGCCTTGAATTCAGAGATCTGTGCCTCTGCCTCCTGAGTGCTGGGATTAAAGGCGTGTGCCACCGCCGTCGGGCTGGATCTGCAGCTTTTTAACAAGCTTCATTGGACCCTTTTTTTTTTCTCTTTTAGTACCGTTAGTATTATTATTTTTATTCTTTCTAGTTTATATTACTTGAGATCAAAGCAGGGCCTCAAGCATACCAGTGGAGCGCTTTACTACCCACTCGCTTTCAGCCCTCTCAGTTTGCAATTTTTATGGTCTTATTATAATATCTAATCCTGTGGTTCTTTAGTTGCCTTTGGTGTTTGTGTTAGAGTGCTTGCTGTTACTTTTAGAAGATAACTTGGGGTGATACCCATAGGAACTGCTATTTAGTGGAGGCTGTGTTGGGGCTCTGTCCCTGGGCCACTGTTGCAGGCTGGTGTATTTTTCAACAACATCTAAAGGTGGTATTTCTTTCCACAGTCAGCACATGGCCACCACTCACAGGCTCTTCTGGAGGAGTACTGCTGGGATTTCATTCCGTTTAATGTTTTCTGGAAGCGGAAACAGTGTAATGGCGTGTTCTTTAAGCTGTGTGATCTGTCTGTTCCTCAGAAGGTCATCCTATCAAGAACCATTCAAAATATTAATGAAAGCTGATAGGTCCCACATCTCAGGATAATGATATTCTATCATGACTTGACAGAATATCTTACTGTCAAGATATTCTGTCAGTAATTTCTTACTTTACTGACAGGTATTTTTTTGGCTCCCGCTTTCTGTGTATTAACTAATTAGCCTAACACTTGTATCGGCTCCATGAGTGGGTCTTACTCTTCTCTGTCTCATTTTTGCATATGTATGGAAATGAGCTTTGAGAGTCAGCTCAGAGTCCCGGAAGTAGTAACATGATCACTGGCTAATCCAGGATTGCAGGCAAGGAGTCTGAGTCTTAATTTATGATACCTCCCAGGGCAGGTAGGTTTAGAACACTGGTCTGGAGACTCTAAGCCACCCTGGACTACGTGGGCAGAGGGTTCAGTAGACAAAAGGATAGCTCTAAAGATTCGCCTGAGCCCAGATGGATCTTAGGAGCAGCAGGCTGGGGAACTCGACAGTTTCCTCCCTAGAACTGCGTCCCTTTCCTGGGGATTCATAGTCTAGAGCACCGCAGATTGGGTGCACGAAATCCATTATCTTACAGTGCTCGAGTTTCAAAGTCTGGAGTCAACACATTAGCAGCTTTAGCTCATTCTGAAGGCTGTGTGGGAAGGATGTCCAGGCCCACTCCTTGACATCCTTCCTTCATGCCATCTACTTCCTTCGTGGTGCATTTCTTCCATGTATGTGTCCAACTAAATGTCCCTTTTTCTTTTTAAAACAATCTTATTTTACATTCAATCCCAGTTCCCCCTCCTTCCTGTCCTCTTGCTCCCCCTTCCTCCCCTAACCCTAGCTCCCATCTACTCCTCAGAGAGGGTGAGGTCTCCCATGGGGAGTCAACAGAGTTTGTCACATCACTTGAGGCAGGACCAAGACTCTTCCCCCCTGTATCTAGGCTGAGCAGTGTATCCCTCCATAGGGAATAGGCTCCAAAGAGCCAGTTCATACTCTTGGAATAAATACTGGTTTCACTACTAGTAGCCCCACAAACTGCCCAAGCCACACAACTGTCACCCACATCCAGAGGGCCTAGTTCGGTCTTATACAGGCTCCCCAGCTCTCAGTCTGGAGTCAGTGAGCTCGCACTAACTCGAGTCAGCTGTTTCTGTGGGTTTCCCCGGCATGGTAAATGTCCCTTTTTCATAAGGTTTCCAGTCCTTGTAAGAATTAGGACCTACCTAAGAGCCTCATGTTCACTAATTGGACCCACTGTGATCTGTTTCCAGGTAAGTTCACATCCTGAGACACTAGAGTTAGGAATTAAGCACAGGGCTTGCATGCCAGCCTGTGAAAGGGACCATGGGAACTGTGAGCATCGTCAAAAAGAGTGTTTTGGACAGCAGTTGTCTCAACAGTAGGAACTCATGTGACTGATTATGTTGTGTCTGGACTTCAGTCGCCTTAAAGCATGGAGTCAGATGTTGTCTTGGCAAGAATTTGGGATTTCATGCTTTGTATTTCTTGGCTAGTAATGTATTTTTTTCCACCATTGTTTAGTTATATTAACTTGGAGTATTTGTAAGTGGAGAAAACACTCAAATTCTTTTGGAATGTGGAGCTATGTGGTCTAAAAGCCACTCATTGTTGCTTCTTGGGCCAGGCTTTACACCCCCTTTCCTGTTCCTTTCCTATTTCTGTGGACTCTGTTACTAATTCCTTTCCTTTCTAGATGGTCTTAGAGCATCCTCATGCTTAGAACTACAGCTTCTTATTATTACATGGGGAAAGCTGTCTGTCTGGGAAGCTTTGCGTCTGGCTTTGTTTAAGGTCATTCTTCTTCTTACAGGGCAAGTCCTTAAGTCTCATTTGTGGGGCCCTCTCCTGGCTCCGTGACTTTGAACAGAAGAGATTACAAGCAGAGGCTCGTCTCCTTGCACCGGGGTCTGGCCCCACGTGTGATGGGAAGAACTCGCTTCTGTCTTCCTCATCTTGCCAAGAGTCCTCTGGCACCCCAAGGCCTGCTGGAGAACCTGATTGGATCACCGAATTTGTTCAGAAGAAAGAAGAAAGGGACCTGGTGGAGAGGCTGAAGGTGAGATTTGAGGGGGCTGAGAAAGGGACGTGATCAGGGAAACAAGCTTCATTAATTATTTTCAACTTATTACAAGATTGAAGAATGCCACATTCCTTGTGTTGGGGCCTCTCAGCCCTTCTGTGAACTGGTGTGTGGCTATCGTCTCTTTAGGAGGTGAGCAGGCCTTTTCCTTTATGGCTCACCTGGGTTTCATATTTCACTCACCCAGTGAGGACTCAGTTGAAGAATGACTTCTGTTTGCCCTAGAGAAAGAGAGGGTGTAGCCCTTTTGCACTGAACAGTGGGGCCAGATCTGCAGAGATGGAGGCAGGGTGTATGGCAAGGGCAAGAAGCCCCTCAGTAGACTCCTTGCCGAAAAGGCCTGGGGTGCCCCTCCTGCAGGAGTCTTTCTGCTGTTTCCTTGTCCTTTAGGAGGAGCAGGCGAAGAGGAGGAAGCGGGAAGAGCGTCTGCAGCAGGTCTGTCAGGGTGGAAGGCTCAGATTTGCAGCCAAGCGCATGGTGAGCATCTGGAGGCCTGTGGCGTGGCGCGTGAGACAGCTGGTCGCTGCCTGGGATTGAAGTGAGAGACCCGAGTGGCAGACTACACTCCTTGCTCCGTTGGCCCCCTTTCCTTAGCCAGTAGCTAGGGATCTTAAGTGGTGGAGCATCTGAGTCGGGGAGAGGAATCTTGAGTTAGGTAGGGAGGCTCATGTTTGAGATGAATGTGGGCGCTCTGCCCTTGGCGACAGCAATGCCCAATGGCAGCTCTTTCAGGGCGTCAGCTGGGAGCTCTAGGACTGAGGCTTCTTTTTGTATCTTTGTTCCTCCCCAGAAACAGGAAGAGGAGGAGACTGAGACTCTCCTGCGCCTCAGCAGGGAGATGCTGGCTGTAGGGACAGGACCAGAACAGCTGGAGCAGCTAGAGTGTGGGGAGGAGGAGCTGGTTCTGGCAGAGTACGAGAGTGACGAGGAGAGAAGAGCCAGCAGGTGAGACCGCCGCTGCATGTCCGTCCCCAGCCCTGCCGGGCAGCTCTGCCTCCAGACCAGATTATCAGGCCGGAAATACTCCGAAGCACCCAATGAGAGGGCCTGATAGCCACCTGCCCATTTACTCAAGTGGGGATTTTATTTAGGGTCCACAAATGCTGGTGACAGCCATGGCTGGCCTTTACCCTGTACTGGTCCCTTATGTATGTTGAGATATAGTAGCTCAGTGGTGGAATCAGGCTATGGATTGGTCAGGTGCCATGTAGACTCATAAATGGAGGGGAGAGCTGGGCTTGGACCGAGTCCACCTGGCTCTAGTTCCCGTATTCCCTACCACTAAACCTAAGCATGTGTGGAGTGATGGATGGTCCTAACTGTCAAGGAGCCCCTGACTCAAACTTGGACATTGCGTTAAGGCTTCTAGTCCAGATGTGCAGGTTTCTGTTTTATGAGCTTCACCCGTGGGTGAACCAGGACACCCTGATGGGAGGGACTTGGTCACTTCTGCATCGCATAGTGCCTCTCCAGGTCCTCTTTTCTCACTCCCACCTTAAATCTAGTGGGGGAAGTCCTGGTCCAGTGCTGCAGCCTGGAGTTATACCCCAAATAGGCTCAGTGACCACAGGTGGACATGACAGGGCCGTTAGGGGAACAGAAGAGGCCGCTCCCTAGCTGGGGTTCTGTGTGGGACTAATCTGCGGGAACCCCGATTAGTCAGTTGAGATGGGCTGGGGGTAGCTCTGTCTGTAAACAGCATGTCAGGGCTGGGAAGATGGGTGGTAATAAGCACACAGCACCAGTGTGAAACCAGTGTGTTTGCTGCAAGGAAGATGACGTAGTGCTGGAGTGTGTGGAGTCATGCCAGAGTGAGGCCTTCTGAGGAGCCGGTATGTTAAGATAGAGGCTTAGGAAAGCCTGGGGCATGAGGGCTCTGATTAGGGACCCCTAAGCTGAAAGTTGTGACAGTGTGTGCTTGAGGGGAGCCCCAGCCCAAGTATCAGAACAAAAGAGAGACAGAGGAAGAGAGAGAAGACCCAAGGTTGAAGCTGACAGAAGTTTCTTTAAGCCTCAGAGCCCAGTAAATACTGTATAGCTGTCATAGTGCAGCAGGAGAGTGGGGAGGGATTCTCTAAGCCAGAGAGTGATGTGTTCCATTTCTAGTAGTAGAAAGGCCCTTCACACATTAAGGTTCATGGCTGTTTCCCAGTGGCACAAGGATTAAGACTGCTTTATTGCTGTTCCTCTAAAGACCGTGACAGGTCCTGCATGTTGTATGCTCTGGTGGACACTGTGGTTGTCACATAGACTGATTGTTTCCAGTGTAACTCCATAGCCTAAAAACCTGCAAGAATAGTTGAGGGACGAATCCAGGCACTTCATAGGCTTTATGCAACGCACCTGTTTGACTCACACCCATCCTTTGCCAGACACCAGTGGGGCAGCTGTTTTGGCTTCCTAAATGTGCCGTCTCCCCTTCTCTGAGGGTTTTTGAATGTTCAGACATCCTTCTCTCCTCCTGAGGCAAGTGTCTTCACTTCCTTCAAAGCCCCTCCAGTGTCTCTGTGGCCTCTGTGTCAGCCTTTCACCTTTTCTCCCTTGGCATTTTTAGACCGGGTCTCACACTCTAATCCAGACTGGCATTGAACTCACTATGTACCACAGTGTTGATTGGCCTAGAACTCAAGCTGATCCTCCTGCCTCAATGTCTACAAGTTTACAGAGTCCTGAGATTCCAGCATGTGCCATCACATCCAGCTCCCCCTGTTTTCAGCCGGGCTTGGCCATGAGGTGTTCCCAGGGAGGGATCAGGTCGCTATGTAAGCTTTCATCTCTGGCACCGAGGTCTCATTTGCCCTATGTGCACTCAGTGCACGCTAGCTGACCTGAGTGCACACAGAAGCTGCTTTTTGTCTCATTCTGAGAATTCCAGAAATGCTGTAGATAAGGTCTTAGGTTGGCTGGAAGGTAGAGGCCTTCACTTAATCATTTACAGCTGCGTATGTGGAGGCACCTCTTAATATGGTAGAGGACTTGTGGCTTTCATTGTGTTGGCCAAAGGCTGACAGTCCCCCACTTCTCTGTCTCTACACCTGAGTTGGGAATGTCCTCAGCTCTTTGCTGTGTCGCCTTCCGTTCCCTCAGCGACAGCCAAGGTCATGAACTGAGCCACTGAGTTGGACTAAAAAATGTATACTGCTTTTCCTGTTTCTGCTGGAAACTTTGTAGAAGAAAGTTTTGTGTAGATCTCGCCCTCATTAGCTTTTGTCCTTTGTGAAAAAGACACCCCTGCCTTTTCCTCCACCACTTCCTGGTCTCCCCCAAGGGATGAGGGGGTGAATCACTGATGGGGAGAAGGTTCTAGGCCTTGTAAAGTGAGCCCTGCAGTTACTCAAGGCAGTTGCAGGTCTGTAGCCCTGTAGCAGGAGGTGGCAGCATCATTAATGGGTGGTTTTGTAGTGTCCATTCCTTTTCTAGAGCCCTGGTGGACAAAGACCAGGCAGAGCACTTCAGTGGCATTGCTAAAATCAGAGCAATGAAGTGCGCCCTAA
Organism: Ondatra zibethicus; assembly: GCA_004026605.1. Taxonomy (NCBI): domain Eukaryota; kingdom Metazoa; phylum Chordata; class Mammalia; order Rodentia; family Cricetidae; genus Ondatra; species Ondatra zibethicus. The sequence goes on along the minus strand of PVIU01008865.1, from coordinate 36,176 downwards.
AGTCTGGACAAGGACAGCAGATCCTCTAACTTCTGTCCTGGCTACAGACACGAGCCCCTCTGTGGACACCCAGATCCCATCTGCAGTGTTTGCTCTTACCTGGGCATTGTGGCATATACCTGTAATCACAGAAGGTGAGAGTGTGTGGTGGGAGGATGTTAGACTTACCTGGGGGTGCAGGGCGGTGGTGCTACACAGATCCCAGCACTCAGGCAGAGGCAGGCAGATCTCTGAGTTTGAGGCCAACCTGGTCTACAGAGTGCGTTCCAGGATAGCCAGGGCTACATGGAGAAACCTGTCTTGAAAAACAGAAAAACAAAACAAAGTAAAACAGAAAAAACAAGACAAAAAAATTAGCCTGGAGTATGTAGTGAGATCTTGTTGAAAAAGGAAAAACCATTTTTTTAAAAATCTCTTACCCAAATCCTGCTAACTGCCCCAATTGTGTGAGCAATACACATTCCAGCTTTTGACAGAACTGATGACAGCTCCTTATTGACCTGTTAGCTCTCCAGTTAATCTTTACAAACCCAAGACATGGCATTAAAAAAATGATTTCAGGGCTGGAGCGATGGCTCAGCAGTTAAGAGCACTGTCTGCTCTTCCAAAGGTTCTGAGTTAATTCTCAGCACCAACAGGGTGCCTCACAACCATCTGCAATGAGATCTGGTGCCCTCTTCTGGCCTGCAGGCAGACATGCAGGCAGAACACTGTATACAAAATAAATAAAATCTTAAAAAAAAGTGATTTGAAAGGAAAATCCCCTCCTTTTTTTTTTTTTTTTAATCTGTATGATACTCTATTAAGTTAGTGTGTTCATGTGGAGACCTGATTTCTCTGTGGAGCCAGGCAGTGTTGGCTGACTTTCCTTCCCTGGCCCCAGTGCAGGGGGTCCTTTGTTCTGGGAAGGGCAGACGGAAGCTGTGCTCAGAACCGACATCTCACTTGTTCCACCAGGCAGTGTGACTGCACTGGGGAAATGTGCACAGGATTCTTGTGGCCAGGCTCTGGCCGGCCCCTGGGGCACAGCAGAAACAGGGGGGCCTGGTTCTTGGCTTGTATACATGACAGGAGGCACAGTGGGAGTCAGACTGGGCGGTGGTGGTGCATGGCTTCAATCCCAGCACTCGGGAGGCAGAGGCTGGCGGATCTCTGTGAGTTCAAGGCCAGCCTGGTCTACAAGAGCTAGTTCCAGGATAGCCCGAGCTACATGGCGAAACCCTATGTTGTCTTGAAAAACAAAACAAAACAAACAAACAAAAAGATGGAGTGTCATTATAACCGGTGGTGGGGCAAGGCAAAGCCCCAGCCACACTCAGGAGGACAGGGAAGAGGCTTCAGTGTTTATGCTGGAGAGAGGTAATAGTTGAAGGCCCTGAGGTGGCAGAGGAGTGGCCTCTGGGTGCAGAGGAAGCCTCCAGGTCCCGGCCTCCGTTGGCCTGTGTTTTCTAGGTGTCACAGACCTGAGCAGCAGCGGCGGCAGTGCTTGTGTGGGGTGTCCTGAGAGCGGGTCTTGGCAGTTCCCTGGGACGTGTCTGTGTTGTCAGGGCTTGCCCCTCAGCTCTGTTGACGCCTGAGTGAAGGGCCACCACCCTCCTGCTTGTCAGTGAGCGCCCAGAGCACGTTACAGTGCGTTTAGGTATGTAGTTGTCTCGAGTGTACCATGAAAACTCATCTCCATGTTTGTCTCTCTCTTAGAGTGGATGAGGATGAGGATGACTTGGAGGAAGAACATATAACCAAGGTGAGCTAAGCTGCCTACTCCTTGGATGCTTTTTGAGCAGGGAAATTGGAGTTTCTAGGTCCGGGACTCTTTGTTCTAGCAGTTTCCGCTCTGAGGTGTGTACTTCCCAAATGCAGAGCTTGCTTCTTGTTGCTCCCTTGACTAGCTAGGCTCTGAGGGGAGGCCTTGGAAGGAGCGGCCACTATGGGCCGGGGACTCACAGAGTTCCCCTCTGCAGTGGGCAGTGGTGAGGGCAAGGGAGGAGCGAGCAAGTGTGCCCTCCTTATTCTTGGACTCTCATGGCGTGCTTCTCTTCCTGCTTGTATTTCACGTTTGTGGAGTGTCGTGAGCTATGTGTGGCATGACACCTCTCCGTTTTAAAAGCACATGGTTCCATCTGAGCTGTGTCTTTTCTGTTGAAAGTTGGTGTCCTTCCCTGCACTTCTCTCTCCTCACGCGGCTGAATCCTCGAGCAGCCAGAATGTGCACCCATGTTCTCCATAGGGACGAGGATCCAGACCCACTCTCCTGGGGTCCCCAGCTCTTATTTTGTGGTAGGACTTGAGGCCAAGTGTGAGTTGAGAGAGTTGAGTCCTGGGAGCTGCTTGAACTCCTAGAGCACTGACAGGCACTCCTCAGGCATTACCTTGCTGTCAGCCCGGAAGAGTGCACTTGTAACCATTCCACTTCCTCCTGCAGGACCTCAGGCCACTGTGAGCTATAACCCCCACCCCCCCTTTGAATCCTCTTGCTTTTCTCCCATCAGATTTATTACTGCAGTCGGACACACTCACAGCTGGCCCAGTTTATACAGGAAGTACGGAAGAGCCCTTTCGGCAAGGAAACCCGGCTAGTCTCTCTTGGCTCTCGGCAGGTAAGCAAAGGGGGCAGGGTCAGCCCAGGCAGATTCCTTCTTCTGTCTTGTCTCTTGGCCTAGGCATAGGAAACTGGTGGAGTGAAGGCAAGGTGGGCATTGGGAGCTCTGCTCCTTTGCTGGCCTTATTGTTCTTTAGAAGGCGCAGAAGCCGCCTGGCTAGTGGGTCCTTCCTGAATCTTTTAGTCAGCAGCATTTCTGCTCTTTATCTTTAAAGGACACCTGTCCGTATTCAGTATCAAAGATGTTGAGCTGAACTAAGGGATGCTGAGAGCGGGAGAAACAGTCTTTCCCAGGGAAGAGCACACCATTGGTTATCCAAGACCAATAGTTACAGACTGAGAAGGCTATATCTTAAGAATATATATGCCTGTACATATACATATATGGGTGTAATATCAGTTAACGAAGAAAGAGGCCACGAATTTGGAAGAGATCAGGGAGTGTTTGCAGGGAGGAAAGGAAAGGGGAGAAACAATGCAATTATAATCTCAAAAAATAGAAATTAAAAAATGTACTGTTGATCATGTTTCTCTCATCCAGGTCCAGAGACCACAACAAAGGACAGTATATTTTATTCAATAAACTGTTTCCTGAAAAACCCCACAGAAACCTCATCCTTTGGATAGGAAAGAAACAGAAAATCAGTACATTAAAAAACAAAACAAAACAAAAAAAACTCTTGGGGGCTGGAAAGATGGCTCAGCGGTTAAGAGCATTGCCTGCTCTTCCAAATGTCCTGTGTTCAATTCCGAGCAACCACATGGTGGCTCACAACCATCTGTAATGAGGTCTGGTGCCCTCTTCTGGCCTGCAGTCATACACGCCAACAGAATATTGTATACATAATAAATAAATATTAAAAAAACTCTTCTATAAGTCAGGCACGGTGGTGGTGCACACCTTTAATCCCAGCACATGGGGAGGCAGAGGCAGGCAGATATCTGAGTTTGAGGCCAGCCTAGTCTACATAGTGAGTTCCAGGACAGTCAGAGCTACATAGTGAGACCCTGTCTCAAAAATAAAAAAGCTGGGTGGTGGTGACATATGCCTTTATTCCCAGCACTTAGGAGGTAGAGGCAGGCAAATTGCTGTGAGTTTGAGCAGCCTGGTCTACAGAGTGAGTTCCAGGACAGCCAGGGCTACACAGTGAAACCCTGTCTCAAGAAAACAAAAAAGAAAAACCAAAACTCAAAACCAACCAACCAAATAGCCCCTGCCTCCAACCTCTCTTAGCCAAATGGGGCCAGGGCTCTAACTGCAAGCTTCAAAAAACAAATACAAACGTGGGCTAGAGAGATGACTCAGTGGATAAGAGCCCTTGTGCTCCCAGAGGACCCAGGTTCAGTTTCTAGCATCTATATGGCAGCTAACAACCATCTGTGACTCTAGTTCCAGGGGATCGTATACAGTCTTCTAGCCTCCTTGGGGATCAGACACGCACATGGTGCACAGATATATATGCAGGCAAAGCACCCCCCCCCAATACAAACTAAGAGTAAATAAGACAGCACTGACCGGTACAGACCACAGTGGGGTGGCATGTTTGAAGGCAGCTCCAGTCTCAAAAGGTGGTGAGTTTTATGTTGCTATACCTTGGGCACAAGCAAGTTTCTTTCATCCAGGAAGGTGGAAGAGCAATTCAGTGGTCACATGTGTATTAATGGTCCATTCTGTAGTCACATGTGTATTAATGGTCCATTCTGTAAAGGAGGGGAAGCAGGTCAAGGTGAGACAACATCTAGGGTTGACTGAGGGGAGCTTGGTGGCCTAGGTTTAGCCCAATGTGCCTGAAGGCCATTGCTTTCTCTCTTCTCTCCTGCCCTATAGAATCTTTGTGTGAATGAAGATGTGAAAAGCCTGGGTTCTGTGCAACTTATGAATGACCGCTGTGTGGACATGCAGAGAAGCAAACACGGTATGCACGGGACCATGGGCTGCACAAGGCAGAGTGGAAGTGGCAGAAATGTGGTGGGGTTGTAACAGGGCTGTGGTGATGAAGACTGTGTTACCAGAAATAATGGCCAAGCGGGCCCAGTTCCTTCCTCAGGTCCCCTCCTTGGGCAAGAGTGTTCATGCTTCCTGGGTCAGGGTCAGGGACCTGGCTCAGAGATGCTTGTGCCATCTCTTTATGGTGAATTAAAAGACAAATTCCAAAGTGTTCTGCTGAGTCCACAGTCAGCAGCAAGGGAGTGTGTTCGAATATCAATCACCTATTCTGACTCCAGAGCTCCTTCCTGTCCTTGCTTTCTTTCAACTATCCCTCCACAGAGAAGAACGGAGCTGTGGAAAACAAGCCAAAGAGAAAGAGACAGAAAATCCAGACCTCTTGCCCCTTCCACAATCATGAGCAGATGCAACTTCTCCGGGACGAGGTTCTGCTGGAGGTGAAGGACATGGAGCAGCTTGTGGCCCTTGGGAAGGAGGCACGGGCCTGCCCCTATTATGGAAGCCGCTTCGCCATCCCTGCAGCCCAGGTGAGTGTGCTGGAGAAATGGGAAGTACTTTTTGTACTAAATGGGGTTTACAAAACAAGGCTTTTTGGTTTTTCAAGATATGGTTTCTCTTTGTAACAGCCCTAGTTGTCCTGGAATTAACTCTTGTAGACCAGGCTGATCTCGAATGCACTGCCTCTGCTTCCTGAATGCTGGGATTAAAGGTGTGCACCACCATCGCCTGGCTTCTCATTCTTCTTTCTTTCTTTTTTTTAATATTTCTTATGGTTTATTTAACTTTATTTTATGTGCATTGGTGTGAAGGTGTCAGATCCCCTGGAACTGGATTTTCAGACAGTTGTGTGCTGCCATGTGGGTGCTGGGAATTGAACCCGGGTCCTCTGGAAGAGCAGTCAGTGCTCTTAACCGCTGAGCCATCTCTCCAGCCCCTCATTCTTCTTTCGTAGGTGAGGATGTCCCTACATAGGTTAGGCTGACAACCGTGCAGCATCGCATACTCACGACACAATATTATCTTATCCAGAGCGTAGAGTCCGAAGAGGCCAGGAATCCTTGGTAGCTTTGGGCTAGAGAGCAGTTGGTGTTATTGAGCTTTCAGTAGCTAGGAGGGCAGGACGTGAACATCACCAAATGGCTTTGCAGGTGGACTGCAGACATATCCACCTGCCTGTATATGGCAATAGTGCCCTGATTAGACCTGCCTTACCTTTATACACAGAGGAAGAACTGCTTATTTATTTATCTTTTTCCTCATAGTCTCCTGCGGTTTGATATAGGTGATTTGATGCTCTCCCTCCTTCCCTGAAATGTGTCACTCATAGGGAGATCTGTGTCATCTGAGAGACTTAAGTGGATTTCAAAAGAGAGCAGTTCTCAGTGATCACATTTACAACAAAATGCTCACTCGTGGATGTCCCTGCTCTATGTGGGTACTCACACCCAGTACAGACATCCCTATTCTGTGTGGGTGCTCACGCCCAGTGCAGTGCTCACTCATGGATGTTCCTGCTCTGTGTGGGTACTCACACCCAGTACAGACATCCCTGTTCTGTGTGGGTGCTCACGCCCAGTGCAGTGCTCACTCATGGATGTTCCTGTTCTGTGTGGGTACTCACACCCAGTACAGACATCCCTGTTCTGTGTGGGTGCTCACACCCAGTGCAGTGCTCACTCATGGATGTTCCTGTTCTGTGTGGGTGCTCACACCCAGTGCAGTGCTCACTCATGGATGTTCCTGCTCTGTGTGGGTACTCATAGACAAACTGGTGTCTACAGATGTCTCAGTGAGTTAGTGCTGTCACCATTAAGTATGAAGACATGAAATTGGTGTGTCCTTGACACGTGCAAGCAGTTTTCACCTTCTTTTCCTGTGTAACAGCCCAGTGAAATAGTCCTGTTCTCTCCATGAGAACACGGGCTCAGAAAGAAGATTTCTCTTCTCTGTGTTAAGTGTGGTACCCATATTGGCACCTGGGCCTTGTGTTCCCAGTTTTCTGAGTTTCCATATTATCAGTATTTTTATGTGTGTGTTTGGTGGGTGCATGTGTATGTGCACATGCCTGTGTGCAGGCCAGAGAACAACTTTGGCTGTGGCAAAGCTAGTGGGTAAGTGAGGCTGTCCTTGCCTCCCTGATGCTGGGATCTCAAGTGGTACCACCATCCCTGGCTTTTCCCCATGGGTTTGTGGCTCAGACTTAGCCCTTGCTTTCAAGGAGAAGACTTTATCAACTGAGCAGTCTCCCTCACTTATTTGTTGTCTTTTAATTGGAAGATCTTCATAGCAACATATATGTACAGATTTGACTTTATATTCACCCCTCAATTGACACAGTTTGTCATATTCACTTAGCTGATGAAAAACCAAGGGACACGTAAATTAGACTCTGCCAGGGTCACAGAGCTGGGAAGTAGCAGCCCCAGGACCATAGGCTACTGTTGCTTTTCTGGTGCTGAGTGTGTTGAAGAAGTTTGTAGTCTGAGGGCTGTCTTGGGATCTTAGATGAGGTTCACCTCCAAGGACTCCACCCCTTACCCTTCCAGATGATCAGCTCCAAGTTTAGTTCCTCACAGCTGATGTTCCACATAGAACATCTGCAGGAGGGTCTGCAGGAGCAGGCAGAACACTGAGCTGTGCTTTCTGGCTCATATACCCCGTGCAAGGTTGGAGGAAGTGTAAGCGGAGACTGCTCATTTGTTTCCCAGCCACCCAGACCCGAATAATCACACAGAAACTATAATAATTACAACACTGCTTGGCCAACGACTTAGGTATGTTCCTACCTGGCTCTTATATCTTAAATTAACATATTTCTATTAATCTATCACCAGGAAGTTGTAGTCTACCGGATAAGGTTCTGGCATTTTTCTCCTTTGGCAGCTACATGGCATGTCTCTGACTCTGCCTACTCTCTGTATCTCTGTTTAGATTTCCCACCTGGCTATGTTCTGCCCTGCCATAGGCCAAAGTAGCTTCTTTATTAACCAATAGTAATAAAACACATTCACAGCATACAGAGGGAAATCCCACATCAAGTAAGAAATTAAACAACTCCATTAGGACTTCAGTGACCTGGATCATTAACTGCAGGATAAGCCTTCTGCCATGTGCAAGACAGGTTGTTTTAGTGTCCGACGGTAATCTTTCCCTACAGCTAGTGGTGCTACCCTACCCAATGCTGCTGCATGCAGCCACCCGACAGGCTGCAGGAATCAAGCTGCAAGGCCAGGTGGTCATCATTGATGAGGCACACAACCTGATCGACACCATCACCAGCGTCTACAGCACAGAGGTCAATGGTTCCCAGGTGGGTTAGCCTTTCCCATCATGGGCGGTGACATAGGTCATTCTTTTAAATGCCTGGGCCAGGAATTACTCTGGATGTGGGGCTTGGTAGAGGGCTGAACTGAAGCCCTGTCTTTTCTTGTTCATTGGCAAGTGTGAGGGTCTGGGTACCTAGCTTGAACAGAGTGGCATCTTCTATCTTTGGCTGCCCTTCAGTTCTCTGTCAATACGATGGTGGTGTCAGGGACCAGGAGCTCACAAGATTGCATCTTATCACTTTGATATTATTGTTTTGGGGGTCTTTATTGGAGGGATGCCCATGGTCTCTGCAGGCTCCTATTTATTGTCATTTGTTATGTGGCAAGCATTGAAAAGGGTTCTGTGTGCCTCACATTTTTCTCTTGGGGTAGTAGCTCACCGTTTTAGCTTTGGAACTTTGGGACTCATAGAGGGCAAAATCATGTGTTGTACCCACTGCACAAATTGAGGTGAGCCAGGATTTGATCATGAAACCTATGTGATATCTGCCACCTGTTTGAATTTCCCTCTTCATGGAGTGAAGTCATCTCCCAACCCAGTTCCCCTGTGATATTTAGGACCTTAGGCTTTGGCCTCTTCCTTTGCCCTCTCAGCTGTCATCAGCCCATAGTGTCTACATGCTTTGCCCTTGTCTGTTTCTGTCCAGTTGCCCATCACCTTGATGGTGTCCTGGGCTGGCATTTCCTAGTCACAGACTAATGTCTCTCTACAGAGATCTTCCTCACCATATCCTAGGATGCCTTCATGCTATTCTGTTTTCTCCCCAGCTCTGCCAGGCCCATTCCCAGTTGCTCCAGTACATGGAAAGATACAGGTAAGACGCTAGCCCGAGTGAGGAGATCTAGCCATGCTCAGTCTCAGTGGTCTCCAGAGACCAAATGGAGGCTACTGTAGTGCCCAGGTCTTAGAGGAATAGGTTGAATTGGTCTGTCCTGGTGTGTGCTCCACATCCTAGGCTTTTGGGGACAGAGCAGCATGCTCCGAAAGCCTTGATCTTAGCCTTTTTATCTGCTGGAGGGTTTGTAGCTCCCAGCCCAGTGTGTCAGGCCCAGGCAGAAAGGCCCCGTGGCATCTGGCGGAGAGAAGCTGCTGCAGAATCCTGTGCTAACACTATCGCTACTTCCTCAGGAAGCGTTTGAAGGCCAAGAACCTAATGTACATCAAGCAGATCCTGTACCTGCTGGAGAAGTTTGTGGCTGTTTTGGGAGGTAGGCGCATCATCCCTGACTCACCCCATCTCCAAGTTTGTCTTGTGTTGGTCTTGTTCCTTGACTGCCAGTCAGGACCATTGGGTGTTTTAAGCACTGTCTCATCTTTGGTTTGGGATGTCCTTCCTAGCTTCACTTGAGATGTTTGACCTCACTAGCTTTTTCATTGTTGTCACTTTAGGCCCCAGTTTGTTTATTTCTCCACGTTTTGCTCCTTTTACTTTAAGAAACCTGACTGTATGGTTATGCTGATCGTACAGTATAAAGCAAAACATGTTGTGTGGCATAGTTTCAGCCACATGGTATACTGGCACTGACATACAGGCAGTCCTGTTTGCCCCTGTGTGGATAGAAACCTAGGAACTTTAAGCCTCAGTCACAGAGGAAGAACTAAAGCTCAGGGCGGGACCTGCCTGTGGCTCATGAGACTAAACTCTGCTGACTCTGGCATCCAGGATTCTTGGGTTGTTCTGGGCTGGGACTGTTTCATTATAGGGCAATGCTTTTAAAGGCTTCTGTAGGGCCAGAAAGCCATGGAGACTTTTCTACAGAGATCTTGTCCCATGTTAGTACTGTCTGCTTCCTTCTCTGCCTGTGTCACAGCTCCCTGTCTTCTGGAAGAGCCTGTTTTTTTTCCTTGCCCTGCTCAGAGTGACAATGGGGAGACTGCTTTGATCCTGTCCCCTGCCTGGCCTTTGGTTCCATTTGAAGTGTGTGAGTCCGATCTGCAAGGCTCCTGGAACTCCCTGTCCTCATAGTGTGTTCTTTGTCTGCTGTCAATGCCCCAAACAAACGTCTCTTGAAATGTGAATGTTCCTTGTAGTTGGGCAGAGAACTACTACCATGACCGATTGGAATTCCCTTTTTTTAGGTAACATTAAACAAAATCCTAGTACACAGAGCCTGCTCCAGACAGGTGAGGAGTTTGCTGCCGAGGGTGGGAGGTGACCTGAACCACTCAGACCTCCACTCTGGGACTGAGCCATGGACTTGGCAAGGTACAAAACCGGGGTCCTTTGTTTGCTTGCAGGTTCTGAGCTGAAGAGCATCAACGACTTTCTCTTTCAGAGCCAGATAGACAACATCAACCTGTTCAAGGTGAAAGTCTATTCTGATTTAAGCACCTTCTGGTTTACTTAAGGCTGGAAAGGTGAGGTGGAGTGCAGCTGTTGGAGAGGTAGGGGTGGAGTGCAGCTGTAGGAGAGGTAGGGGTGGAGTGCAGCTGTAGGAGAGGTAGGGGTGGAGTGCAGCTGTAGGAGAGGTAGGGGTGGAGCACAGCTGTTGAGCACTTGCCTATAATGATAAGGCCTTGTGTTCTCGCTCTAGCACATAATCAAAGTAAGCATGGAAGAAATAAAATGCAAATCATTGTCATTGAATAGGAATAGGCAGTTACCAGGTCTTCAAGCTGGACAGCAGCAGCTAAATGGGCTTGGGTTGGGAGTTGTAGGATTTGGCAAGGGAGGTTGCCGTTCTTTGCACTCCTAGGCACAAACCCAGCCTCCAGGTACTGTCTCTCCCTTTCCACCTCTGTTCTGCCAGTTTTCTCCAGGGAATTGTTTTCAGAATATAGTCCGTGGTATAATGTTTGAGGTGGGCAGGATGAGAACATGGCTGGGACTGCCTGACCACTGTCTTCCTGCTGGAGCCTTGCCTGGGTGGCAGTCCCATACCTTTGCTTATGTTGCATTTGCTATCTGATGCTCCCTCAGGTTGTTAGGTAGCTGTGTCACTAAACCGTAACCTAGTGTGTCTAAATTAAGTACTACTACCTCCAGGGATGAGACTGTTTTGTTTGTTTATTTGTTTATTTATTGGCATTTTGAGACAGAATTTCTGTGTAACTTTGGAGCCCGTCCTGGAACTCGCTCTTGTAGACCAGGCTGGCCTCAAACTTACAGAGAACCGCCTGCCTCTGCCTCCCTAGTGCTGGGATTTAAAGGCTGTGTGCCACCAACACCTAGCGGATGCTGTCTTTTTGTTCTGAGCATTATGCCTGGACTTACTATGGCCATTAAAGACCTGGCTTAGAATAGTTGCTCTGGAGGATGCCTGGCTCAAGCTACACACCAGTGAACCAAGCATGGGTAGATGGTGGATGGGGGCCAATGTTCAAATCCAGCTAGACCCATCCTAGATCTGATTCTCTTCCTGCTTGTCTTTCATTTTCTTTTTCTTTGTTTATTTTTAAGGTATATTTATTTATTATGTATATAGTGTTCTGCCTGCATGTTTACCTGCATGCCAGAAGAGGGCACCAGATCTTATACCATGTGGTTGCTGGAAATTGAACTCAGGACCTCTGGAACAGCAGCCAGTTCCCTTAACCTCTGAGCCACCTCTCCAGCCCTCAAAGACAGTTTGTTTGTTTGTTTGTTTTTCTTCAAGACAGGGTTTCTTTGTGTAGCCTAGACTTTCCTGAAACTCACTCTGGCCTTGGACTCAGAGATCTTCTTGCTTCTGCCTGGGATTAAAGGCATGCCATCACGTCCCTGCTGCCTTCCATTTTCAAATCATCTGTCCTTAGACTAACGCCTTTGGTCATTGTCACTACTGTGATCCTGTCAATCGTCTTTGGTACCTTTCTCCCGTGTGTTCAATTCTAAACAGTTGACTTGCCCCTGTTCTTGAGTTGTTGCAGCTCCCACAGCTATGACCCTTGCTGCAGGCTTCTGTCTCCAGCTCGCCTCAGACCTTTCCCTTTTCACTTTGGAGGCTGACTGAAGCAGTCTAACCAGATGCCAGTCTGTGTAGCACTTTTTCTAATTCCCACTGAACCTTATGCTCTCCCATTGTGACCTGAGCTGCGACATCAACCTCTACATACTGAACACAGCAGGGAAATTACATCTTGGCCTTGGCCATCTTGGCATGGGCCCAGATCCTACCTCCTTCTTGCTTTTGTACATAGGATTGGATTTTTTTTTAAAGATTTGCCTTTTTATGTGTGTGCCATGTATATATGCACACACTCATGTTTTGAATTCAGGTGTGCACATGCTGTGTGTGTGTGTGTGTGTGTGTGTGTGTGTGTGTGTGTGTGTGTGTGTGTGAGAGAGAGAGAGAGAGAGAGAGAGAGAGAGAGATATTAGAGAACAATTTCCCTTGTTGATCCTTGCTCTCTACCCTGTTTGAGACATGTCTCTTGATTGTTTTTCCACTGGGTATGCCAGGCAAGCTCACTTAGACTTCTGGGGTGTCTCTTGTCTTTGTATCCCATTTCTCCATAAGAACACTGAGATTATAGACACTCACTTTGTTGTCTTTGGCTTTTATGTGTTCTCTGAGTATTTCAACTTAGGTTTTCATGGTTATGTGGCAAGCTTGGGAGCCATCTTCACAGCCCTTGGGATTGTTTTTAAATTACCTCTTATTTCTCTAAGGCCTATTCTGCATCTGGAAGAAGGAAACAGCATACAGTTATTGTCTTCTTTTTGAAGTTGTTTATTTTTTATTTTATATGTGTGGGTGTTTTGCCTGCATGTATGTCTGTGTACCACATGTGTGCCTCCATGGTGCCCAAGGAGGTCATGAGAACGCATCAGATCCACCATAGCTGGAATTGCGGATGGCTGTGAGCCATCATGTGGGTTTCAGGTCTTCTGGAAGAGCAACCAGTGCTCTTACTGGCTGAGCCAATCTTCCCCCTTCAGATCTTATCTTGAATACCCTTAGAGTGATGAGAGCAGTGGAGATATTTGTGAGGAGGCTATGGTCGGGAGGAACCCTGAGTTTTTATGGGAAGTAGAACAGTGACCTCAGGAAGCAGACCAGTAAGATTTCTTGAGGTGCGTTGGCTCCTCAGGTGCCAGTGAGCCACCTTCCCTTAGGGTGTGGCGTGGCCATGTCTTCAAAGTTCAGACCACAGTTTGCTTCCTTCTCATGGATGCGTGCTGGTTTTGCAGGTGCAGCGGTACCTGGAGAAGAGCATGATCAGCAGGAAGGTACCTTTCACGCTGTCCTGGCAAGGAGCAGAGCACCCCTGCCTGCTTTACTCTGCTCTCCTGGGAACTCAAGGCCCCGATTCTACTGCCCATAGTGTGCAGTGATTTCTGGCTTGGGAGGAAATGGACTGCAGACTGGCTTGGTGTCTCATCCAGGGGCTTCTTCTCATTCGGTGTGTCTTCCTGCTCTCTCCACACGTAGCTCTTTGGCTTCACAGAACGCTTTGGAGTTGTTCTTCCATCTGTCTCGGCCTCTCAGGAGAACCGCAGTCTGGATGGCTTCCAGCACTTCCTGAAGAGCCTGCAGTCAGGGCCTACTGAGGGTGAGTTAGGAGGGTGAGAGAGAAGAGCTGGGCACAGGCCCTTGGAAACAACATAGACTTGACCTAAGGAAGGCCTTTTTCCCCATCCTTCCCCTGTCTGCAGACTCCCTGGAGGAGGGCCAGGCCACAGCCCCTCGGCCTGCCTCCCCTCTGATGCACATCGAGGCCTTTCTGGCAGCTCTCACCACTGCCAACCAGGATGGCAGGGTTATCCTGAGCCGTCAAGGTAATCGACTGCTTGTGGCGAAGGGGCCTAGTACTGATGGCAAGGGAAATGAGTTGTTTCTTAAAGGAAAGTGCTAACTCACTGGCCTCCGTGGATCATCTGGGGTTTCCTTTGCCTGATTTACTCCTCTCCTTGCCTTTTGTCTGTCTGTCTTTCAGGCAATGTTGGTCAAAGCAGCCTCAAATTCTTGCTCTTGAATCCAGCTGTGCACTTTGCCCAGGTGGTGAAGGAATGCCGAGCAGTGGTCATTGCAGGCGGCACCATGCAACCGGTAAGGCACCAAGACACTTGTCAACTCTCTTCTGTTCCCTGGAGCTCTAAACAGACGTGGGCTAGCACTTGCACACCCAGCAGGGCCCACTAGTGCTGCTGCCCTGGCCTGGTGGGGCGGTAGCACGCTGGCTCTTGGCCGTCTGCAGCCCCAGAAGCAGGCTTCTCTGCGAACAAGCCCCCTGTGGTCCCAGACTCTCGCTTAGGTACCTCCCTCTCATTCCCCTTCTGTACCAGCACCTCTTAGAAAGTCACTGCATGTGTGTTTTTAGATAAGTTACAGTTTTATTATAGAAATTAAAGACAAGCTGTAGACTTCAGAATTCTACCAATGAAAGATTCATACTAGTGTATGGAGCATATGTATGTACATACATACATTTTGCATATGTACATATGTTTTTTAAAACCACATTTCTACATTAGTGGTATAATTTACTTTTTCCCTGTGCAATAAAATGTTAATATTCATCCTTGTCAGCAAATATTTGTTCTAGCATATTCTACCATGCTGCATTCTAACCACATGGATAATGTCACATTTCTCCATATTCTAACCACGTAGAATATGCCACATTTCACCATATTCTACCGTGCTACATTCTAACCACGTAGATAATGTCACATTTCTCCATATTCTAACCACGTAGAATATGCCACATTTCACCATATTCTACCGTGCTACATTCTAACCACGTAGATAATGTCACATTTCTCCATATTCTAACCACGTAGATAATGCCACATTTCACCATATTCTACCGTGCTGCATTCTAACCACGTAGATAATGATACATTTCACCATATTCTAACCACATAGAATATGCCACATTTCACCATATTCTACCGTGCTGCATTCTAACCACCTAATTAATGCCACATTTCACCATATTCTACCGTGCTGCATTCTAACCACATAGATAATGTCACATTTCACCATTTTCTACCGTGCTACATTCTAACTACATAGATAATGTCACATTTCACTATATTTTTTTCTTGATAATTTTTTTTATTGAGCTCTATTTTTCTCTGCTCTCCTCCCTGCTTCTCCCCTCCTCCTTCAAACCACCCCCAAGGTCTCCATACTCCCAATTTACTCAGGAGATCTTGTCTTTTTCTATTTTCTACTTCCCATGTAGATTAGATCCATGTATGTCTCTCTTAGTGTCCTCATTGTTGTCTAAGTTCTCTGGGATTGTGGTTTGTAGACTGGCTTTCTTTGCTTTAAGTTTAAAAACCACCTATGAGTGAGTACATGTGATAATTGTCTTTCTGGATCTGGGTTACCTCACTCAAAATGATGTTTTCTATCTCCATCCATTTTCCTGCAAAATTCAAGCTGTCGTTATTTTTTTTCTGCTGTGTAGTACTCCATTGTGTAAATGTACCACATTTTTTTTTTTTAATCCATTCTTCGGTTGAGGGGCATTTAGGTTGTTTCCAGGTTCTGGCTATGACAGACAAAGCTGCTATGAACATAGTTGAGCACATGTCCTTGTGGCACAATTGAGCATCCTTTGGATATATACCCAAAAGTGTTATTGCTGGGCCTTGAGGAAGGTTGTTTCCTAATTTTCTGAGAAATCACCACACTGACATCCATGGGGGTTGTACCAGCTTGCATTCCCACCAGCAATGCAGAAGTGTTCCCTTTTCCCCACAACCTCTCCAGCATAAGTTGTCATCAGTGTTTTTGATCTTGGCCATTGTTACAGGTGTAAGATGGAATCTCAGAGTTGTTTTGATTTGCATTTCTCTGATGACTAAGGATGTTGAACATTTCCTTAAGTGTCTTTCAGCCATTTTAGATTCCTCTGTTGAGAGTTCTCTGTTTAGGTCTGTACTCCATTTTTTTTTTTATTGAATTATGTGTTCTTTTGGTGTCCAATTTCTTGAGTCTTTGTATATTTTGGAGTTCAGACTTCTGTCTGATGTGGGGTTAGTGAAGATCTTTTCCCATTCTGTAGGCTGTCATTTTTGTCTTGTTGACTGTGTCCTTTGCTTTACAGAAGCTTTTCAGTTTCAGGAGGTCCCATTTATTAATTGTTTCTCTCAGTGTCTGTGCTGCTGGGGTTCTATTTAGGAAGTGGTTCCCTGTGCCAATGCGTTCAAGTGTATTTCCCATTTTCTCTTCTGTGGGGTTCAGTGTGGCTGGCTTTATGTTGAGGTCTTTGATCCATTTGAACTTGAGTTTTGTGCATGGTGATAGATATGGATATATTTTCATTCTTCTACATGTTGATATCCAGTTATGCCAGCACCACTTGTTAAATATGGTTTCCTTTTTCCATTTGATATTTTTTGCTTCTTTATTAAAGATCAGGTGTTCGAAGATGTGTGGATTGATATCTGGGTCTTCTATTCGGTTCCATCAAGTCCATTTTGTACTAGCAATTTGTCTTGGTAGTAAGTCCTGCCTTGGTGTGTGATTGGCGTACTAGGGAGTCACATCACTAAAGAGAACTGACCTTTCCTCTCCCAGCAGCTGTCAAAGGCCAGTCATTCCTCAGTTAGTGGTAGGATTTTGTCCCTACATCTCCTCCTCCGAGCTGTGATTTTGCCTGGCTTGAGCTTGCCCCGGTTTCAATCTGTAACAATCCCGGTGACATATTTAACCTGCCCTGTTGTGTCCTGAAGCAGTTTTCGTGATGTTGTCTCCCACCTCTGGCTCTTAACAGTCATTCTTCCCTTTCACTTCTTCTTGAGGATCCCTAAGTCTTGAGTGTTGCAAATTAGGTAGGTACGATAAATAACCAGGCCAGCTCAAGAATAACGATTGTATTTTAATGGGTATAAGGGGGGAAACTCACGCTACAAGAGTGGGAGGTCCGACTTCCTATATGTCCAGAGGGCACCGCGCAGAGAGGGTGGGCACCTGGGTCCTCCCAGTTTTTCTACCTGGGCCCCAGGTAGCCACACCCTAATTAGATGTGATTGGTTGATAGTTTCCCCATCATCTTCCCCTTTTGTCTAAACAAGATTGATCCAAACACAACACAACTATATACAATAGGAACAGATACCAAATATAAAATTACAAACAATAAACAATATTAAGCAAGGAACGCATAACAAAAGTTTTACTAAACATTCTATTTCAAGGAGTCTAACTATTGCATTGAAATTAAGCTTGGCTAAATCATGAGGAAGGTAACTACAATTATCTAATCTTCAACTCCATCAAAGATATGAGAAGGGAAACAATATTACTTGAGTGAACAGGAAGTGCAATCGAGAAACTTTCAAAATGTGCAACAAATGACAGAGACAACTGACTACCTGGGCAATCACCCAAAGTCACATTTGCAATGTTGAAGCAACCAACTTGGCTAAGGCCTAATGTAACTGACATACCACTTTTAAAGGCAAGAAACTTTTCAAAACTATCTTACCCTGTCTTGGCAGGATATGACAGTCCTGTTTTATCCATTTACGGATACTCTGTATCTCTGTCAGTGGTTGAGGTATGGGCATTTCTTTGCCCAAAGGCCAGTTCTGCCAAGAAGAAAAGCTCCAGGTGGAGTGTCCTTGGTGCTCAACATTCTCTCGAATAGATCGGTGTTGTCAGGAGTGATTGTGTCTCGCTACCACGGAACTCTAAGTTAGATTAAATGCCATTTTCTACAGCACTTTGAAGAGGTTGAAGATTATCTGTCTATACTGAATATAATCTCTCTGTAGCTAAAGAACCTGATTAGTCTAATTATAAATATGACATACATAGATGACTATTGATCTATAATTCTCAATACCTATCTAACTTAAAGACTAAGACAATAAACAACTGTGCAATAACTGAGGACAATGACCTTCAAATGTAAACAATGTATAAGTATCTTGATCAGAGGTAGTAATGTACGGTGCAATATGGTAAATATATATATATATATATATATATATATATATATATATATATATATACCAATACATAAACAATGTTTTAAACAGAGTAGAAGCATATATGTATACAATATTTAATAAATTTAACTTTGTATCAATGTACAAGAATCTATCCCAGTATAATTGTCTAAAAACAATAACTCACAAATACCAATCTATTATCCCATCAATTATCCTCTTTTTTTTTTATCCCTGAACCTATAAAATTCTTCCCCCATCCCTCAACCATATACCAATTATAATCAACCCCTAATTGATGTCCCTAAGCCTGAGGGCAAACTTTGCTGGGAGAGGGGACGTCATCCTCTAAAATTGCTTTCAGCTGGCATGGGGGCGATGTTCTTCCTAGGGGAACCTGTGAAAGTAAATGATAGTTAAATTCCAATATTAATGTGTGGTAAAATTGCAAACAGTCTCTGAGTATTTTGTGGAGGTCTGGCCAGAATGTCGTAAAAGATGTGCACCATTTCAGCTAACCAAGTTGGAACCGTCTTGTGCAGCTGGTACCCCAAACAGGTCTTGTAGTAGTGCTATCAGTGTCATGACGTCATATCAACCAGGTGGAGTTGTTGTGGGCCCCATCTTCTTCCTGGAAACTTCAAAGATTAATGAAGGGAAATTTATCGTTTACTATGGAAAACTTAAGTATTCTCTATATAGACATATGCAGACATATACATTCAATGAAAGGTATGATGAAGACAAAAATGGATATGAAGGCAAAGAGGTTTTATAAATTATTTCTTCCTTCTGTCCCATATCATAGCTCTTGACATGAGACAGAAACTCCGGGTTTTCTCTTAACAACAGGCTTGGAATTAGAGAGGGACTGAGCCAGAGTCCAACTCCAAAACCAGCTATCTCTATATATAAGTATAAATATATTCATATATCTCTAAAAGTATGTGTTGAATATTTTCACTTATGGAACCTATTGAATTTTCTTGCTGATCCTTATTGGGTTGTAAAGTGTTTCTATCTGTCAGTATTGAAACATCCAGGGTCCCTTGAATTTTTTGAAGATGAGTGTTTTCCTGTGGAGATAAGAACAGAACCCTGCCCCCATCTTCTGTGTTTTGTTACCACCTGTATGATTATCATCATTGCGGATGAGTTGTCATTTATCCTTTCCAAGAGGTTCCGCCTCTTCAAACCAAACCTTTATTAATTTTGATGGTTCCATAATTTTTCTTCTCCTGTGGAAACAAGAGCAAAACCCCTTCTCCAACGCAGCACATCTCCTGGCTTCCATTGTGAGGTCAGCACATCCTTGAAATAAACCGGTTGATTTAATTCAGCAGACTTTTCTATTATCCAATATCTTTCTGCTGCCGTTGTCCCTTTCTCATTAGCGTTAAGAAAATTTAAGGTTAATAAAGCATTATGTAATCTATATTTTCCACCCCTTTCTGTTTGTTTAACATATCCTTTATAGTTTGATTCGATCTTTCTATAACTGCTTGACCTGTAGGATTGTGTGGTATACCTGTAACATGTTTAATATTATAATAGGCAAAAAAAAAACCGTCTCATTTTCTTAGAGACATAAGCTGGACCATTATTTGTTTTTATTTGTGCAGGTATACCCATGATGGCCATAACTTCTAATAGATGTGTGATTACTGAATCAGCCTTTTCTGAGCTTAAAGCAGTTGCCCACTGAAAGCCTGAATAAGTGTCAGTGGTATGGTGTACATATTTTAATTTGCCAAATTCTGCAAAGTGGAACACATCCATCTGCCAGATTTTGTTCCTTTGAGTACCCTTTGGGTTAGTCCCTGCAGGTAGTGGTGTTAGGTTATAGAAAGAGCAAGTAGGCATCTCTTTATAATCTCCTTAGCTTGTTGCCACGTTATAGAAAACTCTTTCTTCAAACCTTTGCTATTGACGTGATTTTTTTTTTATGAAATTCAGAGGCCTGCAGCACACTTCCAATCAATAATTGATCAATTTCTGCATTACCTTGTGCTAGAGGACCAGGTAGACCCGTATGGGATCGGATGTGTGTTATGTACATAGGGCAGAGCCTATTCCTGATCATGTCTTGTACCTGGATAAACAATGAAGTCAGTTCTGTATCATCTGGTATAAATTCAGCAGTTTTAATATGCAATATAACTCTTTCTGCATATTGTGAGTCAGTAACTATATTAAGAGGTTCTTTAAAATCCCTTAGCACCATAAGAATGGCATATAATTCTGCCTTCTGGACAGAATTACAAGGGCTTTGTTCCACCTTACTCAATTTGTCTGATTTGTAACCTGCCTTCCCTGATTTATTGGCATCAGTATAAAATGTACGGGCTCCAGTTATTGGAGCATCACTTAGAATTCAAGGAAGAATCCAAGAAGTTCTCTTTATAAGGTTAAGTCTATCACTTTTGGGATAGTTGCTATTAATTTCTCCCAAAAACATAGCACAAGCTCTTTGCCATGGTTCATTGTCTTCCCATAACATTTTTATTTCATCAGTAGTGAAAGGCACTATAATTTCTTCTGGGTCTATACCTGCTAGTTGACGAAGTCTCAATTTACTTTTTATAATTAATTCAGAGACCTTTTCCACATAAGTTTTTAATTTTTTACTTGGTTTATGTGGTAAAAAGATCTATTCTAAAATAATATCTTCCCTCTGCATTAAAATTCCTGTAGGAGAAATTCTGGAAGGCAATATGACTAAAATACAACTAAGATTTGAATTCACCCTATTCACATGTGCCTCCTGTGATTTTTCCTCAACCATTGTCAGTTCCTTTTCTGCTTCAGCTGTTAATTCTCTGGGACTATTCAAATCTTTATCACCATCTAAGGTTTTGTTTAAATGAGTTATTAGATCAGGTGTTATCCCAACAGCTGGTCGTAGGCTGGAAATTGTCTCCTAATAATCTTTGAAAGTCATTAAGAGTCCATAACTGGTCTCTCCTAATTTGTGCCTTTTGTGTTCTAATTTTCTGTAAACCTATTCTGTAACCTAGATAATTGACAGAATCTCCTCTCTGTATCTTTTCAGGAGCAATCTGCAATCCCCATTTAGGTAAAACTATCTTCTTCAAACAGTCTTTCTAGATAGCAAAATATCATCCATATAATGGTAAATTATAGACTTAGGAAATCGCTTATTATTTCCAATGGTTAACTTACAAAATATTGTCCCCTGTGCCAGTGTGTTCAAGTGTACTTCCCACTTTCTCTTCTATAAGGTTCAGTGTGGCTGGCTTTATGTTGAGGTCTTTGATCCATTTGCACTTGAGTTTTGTGCATGGTGATAGATATGGGTCTATTTTCATTCTTCTACATGTTGATATCCAGTTATGCCAGCATCACTTGTTAAATATGGTTTCTTTATCCATTTAATATTTTTTGCTTCTTTATCAAAGATCAGGTGTTTGAAGATGTGTGGATTGATGTCTGGGTCTTCTATTTGGTTTAGACATTTTAGTCATACATTTTTGTTTTCTGTTTTCTGGTTTTGAGAACTCTTCGTTTTATCGGTCCATTTCCTCACTGGGTTGTTTGATTTCTTGTTTCATTTTTTTGAGTTCTTTGTATATTGTAGATAGTACACTGTTGATTTTGATGCATAGGAAGGGCCTGGAGCCAAATGGGCCAACTTCCTCTGCTGTTCTTTTTAAGTTTTCTGTCAGCGGTGATGCTGTTATTGGTTGTTTTAGCTTGAAGGCCATTGGCCTTTCTTTGTACTTCCTCTGCTTGTTACCACCTGTCCCAGACTTCTCTTATGTGCACTACAGAGCACATGACCCCCCAAGCTTTCAGGTCACAAGGTCCTGATGTTTTGGTTGCAGGTGTCTGACTTTCGGGAGCAGCTGCTGGCATGTTCTGGAGTGGAAGCTGACCGGGTGGTGGAGTTCTCCTGTGGTAAGGAACTGTGGGGGGAGGGTAGAATGGGCCAAGAAACTCTGAGATCTTGATTTAGTTACCCTTAGTGGGTTTGCTCACCAGCGTACTTTCCCAGGTTCTGAAGTCCTGTGCTCTCCTCAGCACGTTGCTGGCATTGAGAAGCTGTGTGTATTTCAAACTTCTGTTTCTAGTTGGGGGAATGATCTGAGAAACTGCCCTACCCAGACACTGGTTTTCAGCTCTCTTTTGGTATCACCAGGTCACGTGATCCCTCCAGACAACATTTTGCCCCTTATTATATGCAGTGGGCCCTCTAACCAACAGCTGGAATTCACCTACCAGAGAAGAGAGCTGCCTCAGATGGTTAGTGCCAGCCCACGTCCCATCCTCTCTGGTGTGTGGTCAAGGAGAGAATTTTTCAGCTCTGGCATAGGGCAGATGGTCATATATGGCACGAGCAGATTCATTTTTTTAGATATCAAGGAAGATCTTGATTGCCTTCCTCTCCTTAGACTACTACATGTTTTCTAAAGAGCTCCCAGCATCTCATTAATGTAGGATGGAAGAAGTCCGACCATTTGGGGGAGGGGCTCTTGCTCCTTGCCTCTACTGTGGAAAGGATGCATTCCTTGGGCACAATTCCTGTGGCATCTCAATGTTACTATGTTCTGGATAGTGCCCTCATGGCACTGGAACTTAGGGAGGGCTCAGTGGCATACCAAAAGTCTAGCTCAATCCTGGGGTGCCAGCGACGGGATATGTCATAACGGCACGCAGTCACCAGAATCTCCAGTTGGGCATGGTCTGGTAAGAGAGTAAGTAGTGCATTCTACACTGTAGAAGGGGAGCTGGTTGGGTGTGGCCATGGCACCTGTTCCCAGCCAGTTCTTTGTCTGCCTTCTGCAGATGGAGGAGACGGGCCGCATCCTCTGTAACTTGTGCAACGTGGTCCCTGGAGGGGTGGTATGCTTCT
This sequence comes from Ondatra zibethicus, assembly GCA_004026605.1. NCBI lineage: Eukaryota > Metazoa > Chordata > Mammalia > Rodentia > Cricetidae > Ondatra > Ondatra zibethicus. The sequence continues at coordinate 13,597 of PVIU01008865.1, read as the reverse complement.
TCCCTTCCTATGAGTACCTGCGCCAGGTGCATGCTCACTGGGACAAGACTGGTCTGCTGGCACGTTTATCTGTCAAGAAAAAGGTGAGTGGCCCGTAGCCTGTTTATGAGGACATTGTTACCTGTCGCTCTTCCTAGGATTCCTTAATCTTGTGGACTTGGCATGGTCCAGATTCTTACAGCTTCTAAAATCTACCAAGTCTATACCTGGGACACTGGCCATGGGGATTCCCAAAAACTTGATTACATGTTCCATCCTCAGGCTTCAAAACCCAGACTGAGGCTCAAGACTCAGTCTTTTGAAGCCTTTTGCTGTGTGGCCTTTTTCCTTCAGCTTTTCCAAGAGCCTAAGAAAGCAAACCAGGTGGAGCAGGTGCTGATGGCGTATTCCAAGTGCATTACGGTGAGAGGAAGTGGGGCTGGATCCAGAAACCCTCTGTGCCTGACAGCTGGGAACAGATGTGAGGCTCCCAGGTCAGGCTCAGCAGCTCTGGTGTGGCTCTCCCCTCCCCTCACAGTGCTGCAGTCAGGAAGGAGGCCAACTGACGGGAGCTTTGCTCCTCTCTGTGGTTGGAGGGAAGATGAGTGAAGGGATCAACTTCTCTGATGACCTGGGCCGGTAGGTGTGGTGTCCTCTTGTCTTCTGGGGCTGAGGGCCCTGGGCCCTACCTGCTGAGTCACGCCATAGGGCCAGTACCCATGTGGGTGGAGGGTGTGAAAGCCCTCTCCCTCTGGCTTAGTAGGACAGAGAAGTGGGCAGCCATGACTTTGAACACAATTGGTTCACAATAGCAGTTAGTTGATCTCATGTGGATGGTGTCCCCATCTGTGATTGTCACTTACGCCATGGGCCATGTGACCCACTACAGGTGTGTGGTGATGGTGGGGATGCCATACCCCAACATTAAGTCTCCAGAGCTGCAAGAGAAGATGGCCTACTTGAATCAGGTCATTGTGAGTATCTGCTGTGTTTCAGACGATGAAAGGAAAGGGCAAGGAGGAAGTGGTATAGAAACCTCGAGGACTGGATGGCAAGGACCTGCATTGTGACAGCGCATGGTGCAGATGTTTTTATTCCTCCTTAGAGGCTTTGGAATACACTTCTGGCCTCCTTGATCGTCTCTATAAATATCCTAAAGCACAAGTTGTTGGCTAAGACCCTTGAAACCTGACCTTGCTCCAAAACCTGTGTACCAGGCAGGCAAGAGTAGATGATTCTGATCTTCCATTTTCTTTTTCTGTCTTTTTTTTTTATTTTTTATTTTTTCTTAGCCTAGGACACAAGGTCAGACACCTCCAGGGAAGGTGTTGGTGGAGAATCTGTGTATGAAGGCTGTAAACCAGTCCATAGGTAAGTCTGGGGCTGCTGCTAGGGCAGATGGATGGGTGAAGGGAGGAGGGATTTTACTGCTTAGTGTCCATTTGAGGAGCCAATGAGGGAGGCAATCCCAGTGGACATGCAGTATTGGTAGGCAAGTTAACTCAGGAGTCCCAACCTGGCCGGGCAGTGGTGATGCACGCCTCTAATCCCAGCACTCATGAGGCAGAGGCAGGTGGATCTCTGAGTTCGAGGCCAGCCTGGACTACGAAGCGAGTTCCAGGACAGCCAGAGCTGTTACACAGAGAAACCCTGTCTTGAAAAACAGGAGAGTCCTAACCTTTTATGTCTACCCAGGCAGGGCTATTAGGCACCAGAGAGACTTTGCCAGTATTGTGCTCCTGGATCACCGGTATGCCCGCCCTTCTGTCCTGGCAAAGCTGCCAGCCTGGATAAGAGACCGTGTGGAGGTCAAAGCCACCTTTGGCCCTGCCTTTGCTGCTATGCGGAAGGTTAGGTTTGCTCCCTGTGCCCAGACTTCCCCAGCCTGAAATGGAGCTTCTCATGGCCTTTCTCTCCCTGCAGTTTCATCGAGAGAAATCACTTCCCGGTCTGGTATAGGCTCCTCTTTTATTCTCTCTCTTTGACCTGACTTTTGTGTTTCACCTGAGATGGTCAAAAGCAGACACAACGTGTGAAGTCTACACCAACCTTCCAGAGGCAGTGGATTCCAGTGTTGTGACTTACACAGAAAAGCCACCAGGACAAATCAAGTTCACTCTGAAGGAACATGGCCCAGAACCTCATTCTCAGGCGCCACATTCCCTGAGACTTATTCTTCCCATGGCGCCTGGCTCAACTTCAGTTTTTTGCCTGGCTTCAGGAGGCTGTGCAAGCAGCAGCTCTCTGCCCTTTTATGAGGCGAGGCCCACCCTGCCTTCATCCTTTCTAGGGGCAGTGAGTTGTTCTTGGCGTTTGGCTCCAGTGTCAGCCACAGATGTTCCTATTCCGGGCCTGCTGTCCACAGGGCATCCACATTCAGGCTGTGTTGACTGTGGCTCCAGGAGGAGGTTATCTCTCTTGCTTAGCTGCTGCTCCTTCCTCAAGCCAAGGAGACCTCTTCTCTTCAGCCACCAATTCCACCACACCTACCATGGCCTCAGGAGCAACACTAGGGCCACTAGACTCTTGATGTGACTACTTTTAGAGTCCCTCTGTCACCAGAGCATTTTTGGCTACGGAGAAATATCGTCCCTCACTCTGCAGTAGTTGTCCCAGCTCACCTCTTTTTTGAATCCAGAAAAAATGCTCTATTCCCTCAGACATTCTGTCTCATATCTGAGACAACCAGGTCAGGAGGACAACTCATGGTCTGCTGAGCCATCTGCATCTGGCAAGGCCACCCTTGCCTTACTAAATAAAGGTCACTGTTCACCTGGGTAGTTACCATTCTTTATTATTGTGAGTCGCTGTTTTCTCAGTCCTAACAAAAGTAAGCAAAGTACTCTAGGGGTGGCCCAGGTAAGGAGGTCACATGAGACAGTGGACCTGGCACATGGAACACACAACCCCTGACCATAGATTCAAATGTTTGGACATAACTGGTCATGGTTGTCAGTGATGCTTCCTAAATCCATTTGGCTTTGTTTGAAATGAGAGACAGGAAAAATTGAACCCGTATCTGGGATCCCAGTGTCAATCTAAGGGAAAACATTCTTTGTGAAGCAGCCAAGGTTCCCAGGAGGATGGTCGTTTTGGGGGTGCTTATTTAAGAATCTTAGCTATCAAAATTGGGAAAACTCTTAATATGGGGGATTCATTACATAGGGGTTTCTTTCCAGTTCTTGGTGGATCCCTCCATTGTTGAGCCAGTCATAGCTAGAATCCAAGTTTCTAATCTGCACTTTGGGGTGAGGTCTAGGTTATCTCAGAGAAGAGCAGTTGAACAAAGGGCATCTCTCACCATCTCCCTTTTTCCCTGTGCACAGGGCATCTCTCACCATCTCCCTCCCTGTACACAGGGCATCTCTCACCATCTCCTTCCTCCCTGTACACAGGGCATCTGTCACCATCTCCCTTTTTCCCTGTACACAGGGCATCTCTCACTATCTCCCTCCTCCCTGTACACTGGGCATCTCTCACCATCTCCCTCCTCCCTGTACACCGGGCATCTCTCACCATCTCCCTTTCTCCCTGTACACAGGGCATCTCTCACCATCTCCCTCCTCCCTGTACACCGGGCATCTCTCACCATCTCCCTTTCTCCCTGTACACAGGGCATCTCTCACCATCTCCCTCCTCCCTGTACACCGGGCATCTCTCACCATCTCCCTTTCTCCCTGTACACCGGGCATCTCTCACCAGCTCTCTCCTCCCTGTACACAGGGCATCTCTCACTAACTTCCTACCTTTCTGCCTGTATAAAAAGCCCAACTGGAACACAGCTTCTCTGGGGACCCACATCTCAGACTCAACATCTCTTAAGAAGTATTCTGATTAGGACTGGGTGCTGTAGAAGTGGGAACCTTCTAAGTACTTAGCGGTAGAACTTTTCCTGGTTCTTTAGGATGGGAGGATAAGGGAGTGTCAGATTGGATCTTAGCGATACCTGTGTGCAAAGATTGAAGTATTTCCCGAACTCTTTAAGTTCTCTAATTCCTAGGCACCCTACATAGCAAACTAGGAAAGTTTAATGGTGAGAAGATGGGTAATTGAAAAGCATTAAAATAGGAGGACTGGGTGGAAAGCAACCAATAAATTGTGAATATTGTCATGCATTAAACATTTTACGATGTTATGGAATATTAAAGATGTGTTATATTCATTTATGCTATGGAGTATTTGTTTAATCATGAAAAGATGTGTATTTTACGTTGCATTTGTGTAACTCTGTAAAACTGGGTTACTTAGCTTGCCTAAAACACCCGATGTCTAATAAAAAGCTGAGTGGCCAAAAGCTAGGCAGGAGAAAGGATAGGGAGGACTGGCATGCAGAGAGAACAAATAGGAGGAGAAATCTAGGCTCAAGAAAGGAGGAATGAGAAAAAGACAAGAATAAGAGTATGCCAGAGGCCAGCCACACAGCCAACCACAGAGTAAGAAAGAAAGAAAGATAATACAGAATAAAGATAGATAAAAAGCCCAGAGGCAAGAGGTAGTTAAAGAGAAACAGGATAATTTAAGTTAGAAAAGCTGGCTAGAAACAAGCTAAGCCAAAGACAATATGGGTTGTTTTTTATTGTCTTATTTAATCTGTCACTAAAACTGCCTCAGCATTAGGTATTGGACACTGATGCTACAGAAGTTAAATAACTGCTGGCTGGGGACATAGCTCACTAGCAGCCCTGAACTTGGTCTCCAACAGAAAGCCATTGGGGGTTTTAAGCCATTGGGGGTGGTAAGGAGTGGAAACATTAGTTACTCCAAGAAGAAAACCATGGATTTAATGTCAGAGCCTGCTCCAGCGAATCATCCTGGGTATCTGGAAGGTGTGTGTGTGTGGGGGGTGGTGGTGCAAGGCTAAGAAAATGGCAGATAAAAAAACAGAAACAGAATAGATCCGGGAGGTCTATCGACCAATACCAAAGGGCCAGAGTTTATTTCCGAACTTGGTTTTGTACAGATTAAGGGCAGAAGGCAGAACAAAGAACAGCACCTCTCTGCACTGTCCACAGAAGAAAGTGCAAGCAGGCTAGCTATCTACCATGTGAGTCCTGCTAGCAGCAAGCATTTTTTTCTACCTGGATGTGCCTTTGGCTGGCATTCATCAGCCAGTGTCTTAGTAGGTTTTGTGTTCTTTCCCATGGGCTTAATCAGAGCTTCCTCACAGCTCTCAGGGAGACTGAAACAAGCAAGCTTGAACTCAAATGACTTATAAGTCAGAATAGACTCCAGATGGAAACTGAGTCATTTGTGGGCCACCACAGTTTAGCCCAGGTCCATAGAGCCCTACTTTAGTCAAGCTCACCTAGGTACAAGAGAACTAGCAATACCAAAACGGCAATTCTGTGGAATGAAGCAGCTGGAGGTGAAGAACGCTGCTATCAGGGAAACCAGGCACACAGGTTGCTGCCAGACGGGGGCTCCCCGCACATGAGAACTGCAAGCTAAGCCTGGATTTCAAGGCAGCCGAGGAATTCTGCTCAAATGACACACGGAGTCACAATCTTTGTTTTGCCATACATTTCTTTCGTCGTTGTTGTTTACCCGAATCTTAAACTTGAATGACCTCTTCACCAGCTTGCTTGCTTTTAGTTTCAGTTCCCACTGCCAAGGAAAATTCCTCAGGTTCCTCAGTTCTAAAGCTCAAGTAAAAACCTGATTAATATTGCCTCTCTGTTTAAGATAGATCACCAGTCGCTGTCCCCTGCTTGCGAAGGGAATGCCGGAAGCGAAGGGGGTAAGCTCCGAATGAAGGCTGCTTATATAGGGAAAAGTGACACGAATCACACCTCAATTGGCTGCAGATATGCCCGCTGGCACCAGGGTCCTCAGGATTGGTTAGGGACCCCAAGGTTAAAGCGCATTCGGGAAGCGCCTGGACACTCAGTCCTGGAGCATTGCCAAATATGGAATTGTTTACCTCTGAACTGCGAGGGTGAAAGCGTCATCTTGTAATGGCGTTTGCCTGCGGCTCCCTGCATCTTCCCACTTCAAGAAACCTAATCAATGTAATTCTTCACTGTCCATCCCAGAGATGAAATAATCCTTCCCAGGTATGACGGCAGGCTCATCTCCTAGGTGATTCTAGACTCTGTCGAGTTGACAGTGAATACTAGCAATCACAGGGGCTCATTCTCCCTCAGGTCACTCAGGGACCCCACTGAAGGACCGGTGCTATCTAGAACATTGTCGGAGGAAGGGCAAAGGGAACATAGCCCTGGTGCAGCTCCCACTGGCCTCCAAGTGCTGTGGTTTTGAAATGACACACATGGTTTCTGCTCATGGCATCAGCTAGGGTGTCATGGCTCCACTCAAGCACAAAGGGACACACAATGCTAAAAATTGCTACACCTGCTCTCATTTTTCAAGAGAGGGTCACATGCCATTTTAAAGCTAATCCCTGGCAGGCAGTCTAGGATAGCCATGACTGGTTTACACCAGACATTTGGATGGTGGTGAGTGGTGACTGAGCTTGCACAGAGACCTCCACAGCTTGTGAGTGTGTCTGCGATAGTGGGGGTACACACTGAGAGAGTGCTCTGACATTCTTATGCCTCTATGTGGGTCTAAATCAGGATGTCTTTTCCTTCCTTCCTTCCTTCCTTCCTTCCTTCCTTCCTTCCTTCCTTCCTTCCTTCCTTCCCTCTTCCCTTCCTTCTTTTCTTCCTTCCTTCCTCCCTCCCTTCCTCTCTCCCTTCCTCCCTCCCTCCTTTCCTTCTTTCCTTTCTTTTTTGTTTGAGACAGAATTTTTCTGTGTAGCAGTCATGGTTCTCCTGGAACTCCCCTGGAACAGGCTGGCCTCAAACCCCCAGATATTGGTCTAGCTCTGCCTCCTGAATGCTGGGATTAAAGGTGTGTGCCACCACTGCCTGGCCCCACTCTGATATTTCTTGCATAGTCTGTCCCATTTCTTAAAAAAAGTTACCCCTATTATCTTTTTTAAAAGCTTTGTTTATTATTTGTATGTTTTCATGTATGCCTGCATGAATTTATGTGTGCCATGTGCACACATAAGGTAAGAAAAGTGTGTTGGATGCTCTGGAACTGGAATTACATATAGTTGTAACACACTCAGCATGGATGCTGAAAACTGAACTTGGGTCCTCTAGAAGAACAAGTGCTCTTAACCATGGAGCCACTTCTCCGGTTCCCACCCCTGTTACCTTAATGACAAGACATGGGGAAGTCATGATACCTAGTCTGGAGTCATTAGCCCATAGCACCGTCACTTCATGGCATGCTGAGACAGACAGATCCTGGTTGTGTGGTCACTGAAACTTCTGTGAAGAACTGTTGGCCTCTGAAGTGACCTAATAGTGCCTGATCACACCAGCTTTGTGAACTTTCACCAAACACCTGCACAGAGGTCTTTGTGCTAATCCCTAAGACTGGTAGATTTCTTTGAGTTCAAAGTCTATAACATAACATGGCATGTCATGATGCATCTAAACCCTTGCAATCTTGCCTTTGGTTGGATGGGCCTCTGTGCCTGTCTATGCCCCCAGTGTGTGGTATGGCTGTGGTTATCTTGGGGACTTAGTGACATACTTAGGATAGTAAGGCATGACTGTTCTCAGAACAGAACCAAGACAGAGAAAATTTAATGAGTATATATCTGGGCTGGACCCCATTTCCTTCTTCCTCATAGTCTTCCTCTCCTCCTTCTCCTTCTTATTCTGTGCTAGGGGTGAATCCCAGAATCTTGCCACATTCCCAGGCTATAGTTTTAGAAACAGCATCTCACTATGTAGCCCATGCTGGCCTTGAATGCATGCTCTTCCTGTCTCAATCTGTTAAGCTTTGGGATTACAAGCATGCTACATACTGCAGGCTTGCAGAGGTAAGTGATTTATGAGGTTGAAAGAATGTAGATTTTAGGGTCCACACCCCAAGGGTTCTGGTTTAATTTTGGAGATGCAGCAATGCCTGGAATTGACATTTTTCTGGGCACTCCTGAGTGATTCTAACATACAGGTTTGAGCAGGACATGTGTTCTTCCTGAGAGAGGCCAGCCTCACACTTTCCTGTGAGTACCATATGAAAACAGAGGAGGTTTAGTGGGCAGTTGCTGCAAGGCTCACCCTTTGCCCATGCATGAGAATAGATTGGCCATGGAATGTCAGTTTCCAAGACAGGCTGAGTGAGAGGGACTGGGAAGGGCTCTCTAAAGGGTGACACCCAGCATCCATCCCTTTGAGGCACTAACAGAAGCTAGACAGACTGCTGAACACTGAATACTTGTGTTTCCTCAAAAGTCACATGCCGAAGCCAATCCCCAAATGTGACAATTGACTGGTTACATGATTGTGACAAGAATACCTGACAGAAACAGAGGGAGGGATGGATTGTTTTAGCTCACGAGTTGAAGTATTTCAGAGCAATGTAGTGTGGGGATGGGGCAGCGTGGTCTGTGTGGTGGGAGCTTGTGGCTGTTTCTTCACATGGTGCAGATCTGCGTGCAGACAGCACAAGAAGGATCCAAAGTCAGGCTATAAAGCTCAGATCTCAGATCTCCCAAAATGGCACCTCCGCCTGGGAACTGGGTAATCAAACACATGAGTCCATGGGTGGGGGGGGGGACTTTTAAGACCCAGTCTAACAGATGGTGTTAAGAGACTTTGTTGTTTGTGGTAATTCATTGCCTGGCATCCCAGCTGATGCAGGAGGTTTGATAGGAGTTTGGGGTCATCTTGGATTGCTTAGTAATCCAGTCAGAGTTCCATTGCAAAACCCTGTCTCAAAACCAAACAGCAACAACAAAGGAGGGAGGGGGTAGGGCCTTTAGGAGAGATTGGGTCAGGATTGGTGAGCACTGTGTCTTATTGAAAGATTGGTAAACACATGATTGGCGAGCACTATGTCTTTTTGAAAGAGTCCCCAGAGACCACATTGACCATTGGCCAAGTGAGGTCTCAGCCAGAAAGCTATCTTAAAGAATGGGGCCTTACTTAACATAAAATCTTTCAAAACTTTGACCTTAGACATGCCAGCACCCAAAGTCATGCAGAAGTCTTTTGTTAGCTACCTGATCTGTGGTCCTTTTGTGACTGCAGACCGAACAGGTAAAGGCATAGGCCCACGGCAGGAAGACCTCTCAGGCTCATGTCTGGAACCAAGATGAATCTATTGTGGCTGAAGTAAGGTGACCAGTCACCCTGGTTGGTTCAAGACTCTGGCAACCCTGATCACTTTGGCAGCTTCATCTAAGGACAAAAGGAAGTCTGGCATGAGGAAGGGAGAGAAGGCACAGAGCCAGATGTGCAGACCTAGTAGGATTTAGGGGCTAAGCACTTCCTTTCTTTGCCAGACAGGGAAGCCTTGGAACACGGCCACATGTGTTTTGAGGGGCAGCTGAGCCTCTGCAGTGGAAAGGAAAGAGCCAGCATAGTACTGAACTGACATAGGATTCCAGGCTCGGCTCGAGCTGTCCCACTCCAGGAGCCCCTGAGCCCCTCTGTCTTCATTATTTAAGGCTATGCTCATGTCCTACCCAACCCAGCCAAGGAGGGGCTGCCACCATAAAAAGCTCCTGGAATGGGGCCCAGGTGGCTTTCAGGGCCTCCGCACAGGAACATAAGCTTCAGTGAGCGGACTGTAACTATCTGTTATATTAATTAGGCTGCTGGATAATAGGGTGTTCGATGGTTATTGCAGTCTATAAATCCTATAGTAAACATGGGTAGGAGCCTGGAGCTGGCAGGGGTTCCTGCCTTACAGAAAAGAGTCTTGGTCCTTTCTTGTAATGGGGTTTAAATTCAGGGTGAGTTTAAGTTGTGGAGACACAGATGATTTGGGCGAGAGAGGTCCAGTGGTGTAGGAGGTCCTACTGACTATGTGTTGCTTTCATTGGTTGAATAAAGAAACTGCCTTGGCATTTTGATAGGGCAGCATTTAGGTAGGCGAAGTAGACAGAACTGGATTCTGGGAGGAAGAAGGCAGAGACAGAGAGCTGCCATGAAGCTGCCAGGTCAGACATGCTGAATCTTTCCTGGTAAGCCATGACCTCGTGGTAAACACAGATTATTAGAAATGGGTTAAATCAAGATGTGGGAGTTAGCCAGTAAGAGGCTAGAAATAATGGGCTAGGCAGTAATTTAATTAATACAATTTCTGCATGGTTATTTTGGGTGCTAAGCTAGCCAGGTGGCGGGATGCAGTCCATACCTCTTACTACAAATTGGCGCCAAATGTGGGGCAGACATGCTCCTCCTTACTACAGATTGGCTGCCCAACATGGTTGACTGACTCCAGGTAAAATCTGAGAGAGCTTCAAAAAGAATAGAGTTTGAGTTTTTGCTGTTTGCTGACACTGTGTTGCACAAAGATTTTCTTCACTCAGCAGTCACAACAGTAAAAAAGCCGTGGTGGTTTTAAAATGCCTGCTTTCTGGGTTATGCTCCAGTACCATCTCTGGCTCCTGCTGGAGACAGAACATTTAAGTGGGGTTTGTGACTAAAGTGCTATGGCTTGCTTGATGGTAATATGGACTGCTGTGTGCCTGGAATTGTGCTCGGCCCAGGGGCACCAAATGCTAAACTGTGCTGATCTCAGGCAGGAACTATCATAATTATCATAATAACAGCACAGTTAAGGTTTAGACTGGGCAGGAAACAGGTGGTACCATATTACCACTACATGGCACAACTCAAGTTTTTAAAAAGTGCTTAACATTTTAAAAAGTACTCCTGAATAGTAAAGAATTACAGATTCACAATAGGACAGATTCAGACATAAAAGACCCCTAAATGGGTCACACTGTTAAATAAAGGTATGTAGTATACTTGAAAAAATAAAGAATATAAAAAATGCTTAAAAAATAAAGTCTTTAAAGAGACAGAGTACAAATAGTCATAAATTAAAAAAATAAAAAATAAGCTACATAAAAATAAATTCACAAAATGTCTAAATTATGTATTTTATTGTGTTTTCTTTAAATCTTTTGACTGTAAAGAAACTAAGTACAGAGATATGTTTCATTGTGTGAGCTACTAAGCTAAACCTGCATGTTTATTATAAAGGTATCTTAACTTCAAAATTTGGGTCTAAGGATATGATACTTTGAAAAAGATGTTCTTCTTTTGTTTTCACAGAAGATAAAAACCTATGGACTGCTTCCAGACCAATAATATGGTTTCATGGACCCCGGCCTCCTAAAAGGTCACCATAACACTTTAAAAAAAATTACTTCACTCAACTGCCAACTGACATAAACCTGGCACACAGGATATACCATAAAAGACCTAATTAACAGTGCCCCCATACAACAAAAAAGTTTAAAAAATAACTATGCCCATATTCCCAAATATTATTTATAAATGTTCTTTTACATTTAAAGGGAAATATGATATAGATGTGAATAATTTGCATTGGTATGGATTTTGCTTTGTTGATATAAATTTAAGGTCAATTTTGTTATATGTATTTCTGATCTTGATTAAGGTATTGTGATTGTGTAGTTCATTTAAAAATGTAATGTATAATTAGGAAATATAGGTTGTTAATGGATAATCATAGATATAGTCAAGCTTGTAGTTATGTTAGATTTTCTAGATATATAGAGTTACATTTCAGTTAGATAGACATTCTTCATATCTCTCAAAGACTACAGAATATGGCATTTTAAATGTTTTAAGAACTTAGGGCTTTTCATGACAATGAGGCATGTCTGCTCCTGGCAGCACCAATCTACTTCAAGAGAAAAATGGGCATCAAAAAGGCTCCTTATGGAGTTTGATAGTCATTTAGGCAAGAAACTGCTCTTGCCTGGACTGTTGCATTAACTGGACATGAAGAACCCACTGAGAGAGGACTGATGAACTTGCCTAAAGGTCAGATGATCCTTTGGGGTTCCTGATTCATAAAAGAGTCTGTGAGACATTCCGCAGGATACAAAAGAAAGTGACTAAACTGTCTTTAAAATTTCCTGCTTTATGAAAAGGTCTGCTGGATACTATGGGCCTGTAGGCTGAAGGTGGATGCCACAATGGTACAGAGGAACTTTGGGTGACTGTACAGGCAGCAAGATGTGTCTGTCATTTCTAGAGTTTTGGAAGTTGCTTACTTCTCATTTACTTAGGTAATATTATATCCTCCTGGAGTCTTTGATGGAGTTGAAAAATAGATAGTTATAATTATAGTTTTCCTTAGTTATGATAAAAGATAAAGTATATATAAATATGGTAACTATAGTTCTTGCTTGATAACTGTTTTGTTATATGTAATTTTACTATGTTAAAATGAAAGCCTTTCTTTTTTGTTTAAACAGAAAAAAGGGAAATGGTGTAGGAGGTCCTTCTGACTATGTGTTGCTTTCATTGGTTGAATAAAGAAACTGCCTTGGCATTTTGATAGGGCAGCATTTAGGTAGGTGGAGTAGACAGAATTGGATTCTGGGAGGAAGAAGGCAGAGACAGAGAGCAGCCATGAAGCTGCCAGGTCAGACATGCTGAATCTTTCCTGGTAAGCCATGACCTCGTGGTAAACACAGATTATTAGAAATGGGTTAAATCAAGATGTGGGAGTTAACCAGTAAGAGGCTAGAAATAATGGGCTAGGCAGTAATTTAATTAATATGCTTTCTGTGTGGTTATTTCAGGAGCTAAGCTAACCAGGCTGCAGGACGCAGCCTGCGCCTCTTACTACAGTCCAGCCATGTGGCCCATCTGCTCTTGTGTGGTTCTAGGTAGACACATCTGTGTCCTCAGGTAGTAAATGGGCTACTAGTGTGGCTAATTGGAGTTTGCTGTGGCAGGGACAGCTTTGGATAATGCCTGGTCCCTGGTATGGAAGACAGTGCTGTAGACCCACAACTCTGATGTGGGAGGTGATATATGCTGTGAATATGTTTTATTGCCACTGGTTTAAAAAGAAGCTGCTGTCGGCTAATGGCTTAACAGAATATGGCGGAGGAGAAAGACGTGAGCCGCCAGCCTGAACCTTACTGGTAGCCCACGAGCCTCATGGTAAAATATAAAATAATAGAAATGGATTAACGAAAAATATAAGAGCTAGCCAGCAATGTGCTTAAGTGATGGGCCAAGAAGTTATTTAATTAATACAGTTTCTGTGTGGTTATTTCGTGGTCTGGGCAGCCTAGAATGAACAAGTGGCCTCCTACAACACAACTCTGGGGTGAAGCCACACACAAGAACTTGATACCTTACATAGTACACTCATAGTTTTTATTTTAAAGATGATGCTGAGAAACCAGAAGGACCATGATGGCTTGCCTAAGGTCACACAAACAAGGCAGGCAAGGATCTACTTCTCTGGTACCTTTCAGCTTTGCACACCTTGATCCTGATCTTTGGGACCTAACATACTTCTCCTGCCTCCCTTCCCACTCCCCTTTTCTCTGAGCCCTTGGTTGCAGGCCTGTCACCACATTTTCAGCCCTGCTGGCAATAGGCCCCCACTTACAATCCATCACCAGCCTATATGCATGTCTCCCTAGTAAGTCCGTTCTCCTTTGGGCCACCTCGTTGTGGGTACATGGAGAGTCAAAGAGGCAGAGACTGCTTCTGAAACCTTGCTCACGGATGCTATTTTCATGCTTCAAAACTGTTCCTGAGATGGCTGTGATGGAATATGCTTAAACTATGCCCATAGTCCTAGCATT
>PVIU01008864.1:0-80152 GCA_004026605.1 Ondatra zibethicus | reverse complement strand
GAGTCGCGTCAAGGTTCACTTTATTGCTGGTTAGGGTTCTTTATAAAGGGCATTTCACTCAGGGCGGGGGAGGAGCAGGGCGAGCAGTGGAAATTTACTAAGAGGAACCAAGGGGGAGGTGGGGCAGGAACTTATCGGTCCCTGGTATCTGCAGCAGGCCCAAGTTCCTCATTTTCCAGGAAGTTAATCTAAAGGTACATCTTTAGGGCAGGGTGCATCTTGTGCCTTATTTACTTAGCCAGAAGATAGAGCATAGGCCTCGAGGCTTGTGAGTTCAAATTGTCCTTTTTGGCCCTTGACTTTTGGCCCCTGACATTTTGTTAGGTTGAAATTAAGAAGCACCAATAATAATAATGATAACAATACGTTACTTCCTCTTGACAAAAACTCTGGAACTCATAAATGTCCTTTTTTGGGGGGGTGGGTTGTATTAGGTATTGAACCCAGGGCTTCTTGCATGCTAGACATATACTCTACCACTGAGCTACGCTCTCTACAATTTTTCTTAATTTTGCTCTGATACAGTGTCTTATTAAGTTGTCCAGGTGAACTTGCAAATATGTAGTTCTCCAGCCTCAGCTTCCAGGAAGCTGCCACCAAAGGAGTATGCCACCATGCACAGTCAAAAAATACTTTTAAAAATGTATTTTTCATTTCAAAGATTTTGTAAACGCAATACCATTGTGCTCCTAAAGCCTAAATACTTTTATTTATTTTCAGCCAGAGGAAGGAAATGGAAATCACCAAGCAACAGACGCTACTCACAGATCTACTAGTGCTCAAGCTTGAGCAGGCCAATTCCTTTTCCCACAATGGGGAATCAATCTCTGTTCTGAATGAAGACATAGAAGTAATTTCCAGAGAAAATAGTTTAAGGAAACTAGAAATGTGCACAGAATTTAATTGGAACAAAACAAATCTATTTTTTCCAACATTCTATAGAATTGTTCTGATGTTTAAAAACAAACAAAATCTCCAAACTTTCCAAAAAAATGTATTTAACAACAGCATAGAGACTAAACTACATTATTTTAAGGGACATCAAACATTATTTAAAATGTTTATACTCTACATCCCTTGATGTTTTTGTGGAGATCTGGAAATCCTAGCACTCTTATCTAAAGAAAACAGAGGCCACCCGTCTCTGTCTCCTTCCTTCCCTGCCTCCACTCCTTTCAAAGATAAGATCTATGTAGCCCTGGCTGTCCCGGAACCCCCTCCCCCTCTGTAGCCGGTGCTAGCCTCAAACTCAGACAACCGCTGCTCTCTGCCTCCCAAGTGTGGGATTAAAGCTAGCATCACGTGCGCAGCTACTTTCTATTCTTCGGACACACTTCTCCTCAGGCCAACTAAATCAAAATGTCCCGTTTCCTCCGCAAATACAAGTTTTTGTTTGTTTTTTACTGGAGAGACAACCATAGAGGTTAGAGATGGGAAAGCCTACCTTGCCAGCAGCCCGCCAAAATGTCTTATTTGTTTAAGACACGGTATGATCTTCAAAGGATCATTGTCAGCACTAACTCCAGTTTGTGCTAAAATAATAATTAAACCTTAGTGATCACAACAGTGTAGGCTCCTTTACATTTAATTCACAAATCCCTACAAAGTAGTTATTATCATTATTTCTATTTTACATAGTTTTTTTGTTTTTGTTTTTAAAGCAGAAAAAACAGAAAGGTGAATAAATTTGTCCATGATTACAAAACTAAGTGGTGGCTTTGTTAATAAAATTCTAAAACAGGCTTTGAAAACATCACATAATGATCCAGCACAGTCTGGGGCATTTTGCTTAACATGTAACGGCCCCTTTCCATTGTCTTGGAGCCAGGTCTGAATCTAGACTCTTAGTAACTGGGAGCTGAAATCTCATTTCATAAATATGGTCTCCCTGCACCTCCCTGCACCTGACACAGTTACCTCCCAGAGGTTCTGAGTCCCTAAGAGGCTGGAATGCAAATAGACTCTGCAAACAACACAACGCATAGTATTTGGATCGAAAATGCTGCCTGTTTGCTCAGCCTGACTCTGAGACTCCTGGAGTCTAGAAGAACAAACAGAGCCCTTTTGGGTGCCTTATGGAAATCCCAGGAGGGCCGGTTCGGGCTGATAAAGAGCCTCGGGCTTTGGCCCCTTGAAGAATCCTAGGACTGTGATGGGGCGGGGACAGATCGACACTCCAGTGACACAAGTCCCCAGGGACCTCAGGCTAGTGGTTTTCGGTCAGGTTGACACCTCCAGGGAGGGCGTGGGGAAGGCGGGGCCCATCGCCTTCGGCTCAGTGAGGGTGAGCCTGCGCTGGAGCTTCTCCTTCCGGGGGGATGCTCAGCCCCGCGGGAAAACGCAGAAAAAGGCTCTTGCCGCTTTAAGTGACTCAGGAAGTGAAAAGAGGCCGCTGACGGCGAGGGGCAAGTGGAACCGGGGCGGCGCGGGCCCGCGGCGGCCGCGATCTTGCCGGGCCACGGAGGCTGAGCTTTGCGGCGGGCGCGGGGGCCGACGGGGCGCGGGCAGCCGAGCCGGAAGTGGCGCGTGAGGGACGAGGCGCAGCGCGGCGCGCAGCGGAGAGAGGCCGAGCGCGCGGCAGGCCCAGCGCTGTCGGCTGGCCGGGCCCAAGGCCTCAGCGGTGCAGACGCGGCGCGGCCCAGCGGGGCGGGCGGGCGGTCAGTCCCCGGGGAGGCGGGCGTGCGTGCGTGCGGAGGCCCCGCGCGGTGCAGGCGGAGAGCACGACAGCCGCTAGGCCTCGGCCGCGGCCCTGCAGCCACATGGCCTCCGGAGTGGGCGCGGCCTGCGAGGAGCTGCCTCCCGACGGCACGTGTGACGAGTGCGAGCCCGACGAGGCGCCCGGGGCCGAGGAGGTGTGCCGCGATTGCGGCTTCTGCTACTGCCGCCGCCACGCCGAGGCGCACCGCCAGAAGTTCCTCAGCCACCGCCTGGCCGAGTACGTCCATGGCGCCCAGGCCTGGACCCCTCCTGCCCGCGAGGACGACGAGGTCCCCGAAGACGTCGAGGCCAAAGGGGAGCCCGAGGGAGAGGTAGAGAGCGAGGTGGGGGAAGAAGAGAGCGAGTCGGAGGAGGACAGTGAGTCGGAAGAGGAGAGCGAGACGGAGGAAGACAGTGAGGATGAGAGCGAGGAGAGTGAAGACGACAGCGAGGAAGAGATGGAGGATGAGCAGGAAAGTGAGGCGGAGGAAGACAACCAAGAAGGAGAATCTGAGGCAGAGGGAGAAACTGAGGCAGAAAGCGAATTTGACCCCGAAATAGAGATGGAAGCGGAGAGAGTGGCCAAGAGGAAGTGTCCGGACCATGGGCTGGATTTGAGCACCTATTGCCAGGAAGACAGGCAGCTCATCTGTGTCCTGTGTCCCGTCATTGGGGCTCACCGGGGCCACCAGCTGTCCACACTAGATGAGGCCTTCGAGGAACTGAGAGTGAGTATCGGGCATTCAGAACATATGTCTAAGGGAACCAGGACCCCAGTTTCAACTCGGATAGCTAGCTGTGACCACATGCATTTTCCTGTCCCTCCAAAACAAACACACACACACAAAAACGAGACCCTTGTGGGGAGCAGTGCCATTTTGGTTGAAATTGTCAAGGTGTCGATTCTCATCCGAGAAAATACAAGTACATAGAAATCTTGGGTATAATTTCTGAAAATTTGCAAATCTCTTCTCCCTGGATCCCAGATTGAGCGTTCCTTGGTTCCTTGCGAATTTTGACGCCACTTAGGCCAATTTTCACATCGTCACCATTGTTAGGGTCAGTGTTTTGACTCAGTACTCTTGCTATGGCAACTCTGCCCACCTGAAAATGTGAGAAACCATGGCTTTTGGCAAAACCAAGTAGCCGGTTCTTGTAAGAATCCGCCGAAAATCGTGAACTAGATGATGATTTGGTGTGTGCCTTGAGTTGCCCTAGGCTCTTCGTTTTTTCAGCCTTAGTAGGAAGGTGTGTAGCTGAAAGGTTGAATTGGTCCAGGGACGGAGGTTTTCATGTCCACTGTCCAGACTTTGATGTGTTATCTTCGACATATTTTTGGTCAGCAGTAGACTTCTAGTAAATATTTGTTGAT
This sequence comes from Ondatra zibethicus, assembly GCA_004026605.1. Classification (NCBI taxonomy): domain Eukaryota; kingdom Metazoa; phylum Chordata; class Mammalia; order Rodentia; family Cricetidae; genus Ondatra; species Ondatra zibethicus. The sequence goes on along the minus strand of PVIU01008864.1, from coordinate 76,083 downwards.
TGCATTTGGGTTGCCTTTTCTGTCTACAGTGGATGACTATAATCTAAGAACAGTTTTTCTGTGTGCCGTGTTCATTAAGTAGTGAGAGTTGGTAAATGTCATATTAGGACTTTGGGTTCCCTAAGCAGTCTTACAACCACTGGTCTCAGAATAATATTTTGATAATGAAAATACTCCGTATTGATGTTTCCCTTATGCCTGTTTTTAATGTAAAATACACATTCCGAAGTGTACAAAATATGCAGTCTAATAAATAAGTACAAAGCAGATACTGAGAGACCAGCACCACGATCAGAATAGAACATTATTACTAATGTTGACACTCTTCATACCTCTTTCCTGTGTCTTCTTTTGCTAACCATTTTCTTGACTTGGGCCAGTGCTTTTCTTACTTATTTTTATGTGTTACAGCATTTGTGTGCATTTCTAAACTTGAACTTGACATTATGGTTTTTACATAATTGTAGTGCAGTATTACTTTTTAAAAGATATTTGTGAGATTCATCCATTGACTGGCTGCGATTTATTTTTCATTGTTGTATTGAATTCCATTTTATGGATATGCCACAAGTTACTGTATAAATGAACATTTTTGACTTGTTTCCAAGTTCTCGAATTTCTTGCTGTTACAACTAATGCAGGTATAACTTGGTGGCATACGTCTGTAATTCCAGCATTCCAGAGGTGAATGCAAGAGGACCAGAGTTCAGTGTTAATCTCAAGTCCATAGTGAGTTTGGAAAATCCTGTCTCAAAAACAAAATGACTCATCTCAAAAGTACTTCAGGTGTAAGCATTCCTGGTCATGCCTCTTGATTCCCGTTTTCCTACATTTAAATGGAAATAGTACCCAGTGTTACCATCTGTTTTCCATTCGTTGTAGTTGGCATAATCATGAAGACATTCCCTGTTGCCCTGAGTCTTCACCGCCACTTGATATTAATAGTACTTTTCATTTTTCCCAGTGTGGTGACAGTATAATGAATGATGTCATATTGTGGTTTTAATTGCAAGTCCTTTTGGTTTCTGTGTATCTTTTGTATTTCCTCTTTTGTGATGTATATTCAGATCAAAAGAGCAAACTCAGTATTTGGTTATCTATCTTTTTTTCTCACTAACTTATGTGTATGTATACACATATACATGTGTATATACATATTGTTTTTTATTGTCTCTGTTTATTTCAGATATCTTCTGTCTCATGATTTTTCTTCCTTTTCTAATATAGTAATAATAGTGTGAAGCTCTGGGCACCCAGTAGATCTGCAAGTATTAGAACATGACAAAGCTGAAGGTAAAGAGGATGACTCAACCTTAAGTGGTTCCACTTCAGTCTCAACTTGAGAATTACTTTCTTTTTCAGTCTGAGATGGCAGCTTCTTCCTGTTGGCTACTTCAGTATCTATAATCTGGGGCTGAACTGTTGGGTGGTAGCAATGAGCTCAGGTACTCAGGGACCTCTCTGAGGAGAAGGCAGAGTACAGACAAGAACAAAGCTTTAGTTGTGGTAGGTGGAGAGGAGATGAGAAATACAAAAGCCCGGTCCAGGGGAGGCAGGTCCTCAGACAGACAGTCATTATAGTAGAGGGCAAGACAACATAGTATCAGGGGAAAATAAAACTGACTTTTTTTTTTTTAAATATAGATTTGCTTTTTGTGGGTTTGAGTATTTAGAAGAGAGGTGTGAACAGTTGCTTCTTGGCCTTTTGGCCAAGAGACTTACAAAATTAGAGGAGAATTAAAAACAGTGTGATCTGCTATGTGAGTTTAGTGAAAGACAGTGATTTTAGCCAGAGACAAGGCACCACAATGGTTTATTGGAGAAAATGGTAGTTGAGGCATGCTTTGAAAGATGGGAAGGAACCCTATCTTAAAAAAGATAGGTAGGTATGATGTTAGATAAATGCTTTCTATGTTACCATAGCAACAATCGGTATGCATTTATTCTTACTCAAAATATTGGTTATTATGTCAGTGTTAGGTCTATTCCCTCTGTGTTATAAGCCTAGTAGTATGTTAGTCTTCACTATGTTCCCAGCACCTAGTACAGGGCCTATTGGATAATTAACACACATGAAATACTTGATAAATGTATGATATGAAGTATAATAATTTTATCTAATAGCAAGACATCACTAAAGAAGTGATAAAGACATTGTACTGTAGTGTATGTCAGTGTTTATATTGGGACTAAGTTCAATTATACCTGTGATGGAATAACTTGGAATCCTAAGCTGGCAGCAGTTCGTATAAGATAGATGCCTATTTCTTCCCTGTGTAAGTGATGTCTGGATATAGGCAGTCTTAAGATTGGAGGATGAAGTTTTATCTTGGCTTCTTGCCAGCTCTTCTCTGCTATCTTTGTTACAAACTGAGATGGCCATTGAAGTCTAGCCAGCACGTCTAACTTCTAAGATAACAGATAGAAATGAAAGACACAACCCTCTATTTTAATGTTTCTTTTCAGAAGCATGGATTCCTGCTTAGGTTTCATGGGGCAGAACTTAATCCCATAGTTTATCTAGTTGCAAGGGAGACTGGGAAATAATCATTTCTTCAAGCTACAGTATGACAAACTAAAAGGTGACATTTTGTTACCAAGGAAGAATGTTGAAGTCTCTGCCCCATTATCCTTGCAGTCCTAGCGGTCATGGTGGGTAATTCAGTTAGCTTCTCTGAGTCTTGGTTTCTTTTCTTTCTCTTTCTTTTCTCTCTCTTTCTCTCTCTCTTTCTTTTTTAAGATAGGGTTTCTCTGTGTATCTTTGTCCTGGAACTTGCTTTGTAGACAAGGCTGGCCTTGAACTCCCAGAGATCTGCCTGCCTCCCTGAGTGCTGGGATTAAAGGTGTGCACCACCACCGCCTGGCTGAGTCTTGGTTTCTTAACATGGGCATAATTGTCCCCCCTCCTTGGGGCTATAGTAAAGAAAAATAAACTCATACATAGGGCCTAGGACAGTGTGCATGATCTTCTAAGCTTTCAGAAACTGATGGCTCTTATTACCATAGAAAGCTATCTGAGGCTGTCTTTATTCTGAGTCCAATTCCAGGCAAGTTAGTCTGGCAGCAGGAGATGTTCTGGACACTTAAGTTTTCTTCGGTGGAAACTGTTCAGCCCCCTCTCCTTCTGTTCTTTCTGCTCTAATCGGCTGAGTTGATAAGCTACTGAAAACTTGTCTTCAGCGAAGAGGTTCCCATATATTTTAGTGTCCTGCTGTTAGATTATGCATTAGCTCCCCAAAACACAGCTGCTGGGCCTATTTTAGGTTCATAGGTTTGGCTGTTGTCCTCTTTAGATTCTGTTCTATACTCTGTAGCTGTGGGAAGTTTTTACAGGAGTCAAAGGGTGATGGGAACAATTTATTCTTTACTTTCTAGGTAGAGAATAGCCTCAGTTACTCTAGTAGATAGTTATGGAGAGAAGTTTATATAGATATTCCTATTCTTCTTCCAGGACTTTGAGTCTTTATAAACCCTGGCAGGGTATAAGTTGTGTTGAATTGTAGATTCTGACTCAGTAATCGTAAAGAGTAAAAATGCTGACCTTTGTCTGGAGATGTAAAATTAAAAGAGATTAATGTTTGCTAAATTTTGAGACTCTTCTAGAGATAAAGGAAAAAGCAATAACTGCCATTTATTGAGAAATTTGAATACATTTCATGGTTTTACACTTGATCCTCACTCTAGCAAGCTGCGTTGCCCTGATTCTCATTTTATAAATGAGGGAGTGGATGTTTAAAGAGGCTGAATTTTGCCAGATCTCTCACTGTCAATGCAGAATCACAATTTTAATACAAAGAAAATAAGAGCTTATTCTAGAGCCAAGTAACCATTTCACAGGAACACAAATTCAAGGTGCTTAAATACTTTACTTCAAGATAGTAACAGGCTCATGAATTGTTTATAGTAACGGAACAAAGAAAACCATTGATAAAAGTGTCTTTAAAATCCATTGGTGGTAGCATCAGGTATACAGGTTACAGCAAAGTGGGAAGTTTCTTCTATAGCCCTCAGATGCTATTTGATAATATTCTTTCTTAGCCTTTGAGTTTGTTGAAATTAAAGTTTGTTTCCTAAAAAGATCTTGCCTGATACTAACAAGGGTGCTAGTTCTAATACAGAGTTGGGCAATAAGTAGCTATTTAAGGGGTTAAAGATAGCACAAATTAATATGGTTTTCACCAAGCAACATCCCAGCTTTCCACAATCACAGGAGTTGTAATGAGTCCATCAGCCTTGTAGAATATTTAACAGAGTTGGGTGTTTTCATTGTTGTTGTTGACTACTTGTTTTTGTTTGTTTTTTTTCTGGGAACTTCAGTTCACAGTAGTAAGTAAAAAGAAGAATTTCACTTCAGCTCTGCTACCAGAATACATATTCTTCCTATTCCTTTTGTTTTCTGTGTATTCCCAGTTACTCTTCTCTTACTTGTGCTTTTTACATTTCACAGAACCAATTGTTGACTGCTGTCTGCCGGGATGTACTTCATGCATAAAAAAATACTTTCAAACTACTTTTCTCATCCTCCTGAAAGACCTCCTATTCTGCAGAATAGTTTGTTGTAACAAATGGCTTTCTTCATTTTCTTTCTGCTCAGCAGTTCTTTAGTTTATCTGATCCTAAGTTGTCACTGTGCATTCAGTTAGTAACAATCACAATGGCAACAGAAAGTGTGGAGCACTTCCTGTGTGCTGTCTGCACTGCAGACTTCATACACGTTTGCCACTTATCTCTCCCCACAATTTTATGAGGTAAATTAGTGAGCTGTATTTGTTATTTGAATTTAATTAATGGCCTTATGTTTTTTCTTTTCACTTCTTCATTCAACACATATTTATTGAAATCCTTTAATTTTCCAGGTGGAAAATTTATGTTGAGATATTTTAGCTGTCAATTTTATGTTTATTTCTTCATGTTTTGATTTTTGACTTTTTAAAACAAGGTCTTTTGTGTAGTACTTGCTGGTCTGGTACTTGATATGTAGCTCAAACTGGCGTCAAACTTGTAGCAATCCTCCTGACTCGGGGTTCCAAGTGCTGATATTATAGGTATGTGCCACCATGCACACTCAGTTTAGCTGACAATTTAAAAATGTAGGAGGAAGCACAGTTTTCCAATTTTTTTTAGTACCTAAGCAGAATTTAAAGCCATCAGCTCTAGAGAGCTTCTTATGCACCTGAGAAAGTCAGATTTTCACTGTGTGTGGTTTACTTCCTACTAGGTGCTGAAACTAAAATCCCTTTACAGAAGATAGCACAAAGAAATTATGGGATGATCATAATTAAATATAAATTGCCATGAAAATGAATAAACCAGAACTGTGAATATATCTCAAAACAATGTTTGAAAAACAGGCAACTGGTAGAAATATTTATATTGAATGGTAACTTTTATACTTTAAAAAAAATCTAGAAAAAATAATTTCCATGTGGAGTGTTTTTGGCTGTAAGGAACCTAACAAATAATTCTAAGTCTCTGATGTCACTGAACTTACATTCTTTGAACAAACTATATTAAGCAAAGTTAAGTCATAGGATTTATTTTAAATAATGCACAATTTTATGAACAAACACTGGAAAGGGAAATAGAGAATAGGTAGGATGTGAGGAGAGGAAGGCTATAGAAGGCTCTGAAGAGAACCTGGAATAGTGGCGTTGAAACAGAGACCTAGAAAACAGTACTGAGTCCTCACTGGGGCCCACAGGCATCCAAAAGCAGGATGCAAACCTGGGACCTGCTTTCGTTCTGAGCTGTGGTTGAAGGAGAGAGAACCCTTTCCTCTTAAGTCAGCTTGACTTTTGAGACAAGCAAAACCTCGGACAGAGCATCTTGCAGATGAAGACCAGTCAGTGTTCATAAGGGCCAGGCTGCACCCTCAGCTCTTACCAGATTGCTGGTTTAACAACTTACCAGACTACATGTAGGACCTGAGCTGAGAAAATTAATAATGGGCAGGACCACACCATAGCTGTGGTTGTTTAATTTAATCTGAAATTCATGTCAATACCCAGAAGATAGCTTTGGGACCAATAAACCCTTAGTTTTGTTCCTGTTTCTAGTGTGGCCACATTGAATAAATCTTTCTCTGCTATTCACTGTCAGCTGTCTCTTTAATGGACGTGTTGGGAATGGGTAGCTCTAACACTACTCTGACAGCTCAGTTATAGCTAGAGCCAGTCATGGGAGCGTAGGGGGCATAGTGGTTCAGGTGCAGGGATGGCCATAAGATGAAACAGACTTGCTGAGGCAGTTAAGTGAATGGCTGGAGTATAAGAAGTAGGGCAGGCTTGGGGAGGTGAGGAGGAGTAAAAAGGTCAAGTTACCAAGTGGGCCATTATGAAGATTGTGGATTTTCTTCTGAGTGACCTTGTTCTGTTTAAGCAAGGGAATGAGTGATCTGTTTTATGTTCTTAAAACTTTACTCAGCTTGCATGTTAGTGTACAACTTTAATCTACACATGGGAAGTTGAAGCAGGAGAATGGCAATCAACTTCCAACATGGTGAGGTCCTGTCTTAAAAACAAAAACAAGAGCAAAACAAACAAGCAAAAACCCAGTCTAACAAAAGAAAACAAAATTTAACTCAGTTTCTGCACGGAGAACAGACTATAAGATAACAAGAGGGCTAGTATTGCTCCTTGTCTGGTGTTGGGGTGGAAGATGGTGAAGAATGTATATGTTTAACAGACATGTTAGAGTTAGTTTTAAAACAGCTGAGGGTCTAGAGAGACAGCTCGGCTGTTATGAATGCTTTCTGCTCTTTTAGAGGACCAGAGTTCAGTTCCCAGTGTTGAGTGGCTCACATCTACCTATAACTCCAGATCTAGGGGATTCAATACCTCCTCCTGGCCTCTGGGCACCTGCCCCCATGTGGCATACATAAACACCTATGTATACATAAACACAGAGACACATAAATTAAAAATAAAATCTTTAAAAACAATAGTAACAGTAAAAACACATGGTAATGGATTTCAGATCCAAGAATAATTTTGAATCTGAGGAACTAAACTCCCAGCATGGTTTAGGTTTCAAGTTGGAAATTAAATAAAATGCAGAAGGTGGCAAAGAGTTTTATGTATGGGATGGTGATGTTAATTTTTCATTTCATTTCTTTTTAACAAAAATGTTTCATTTTTAAAATAGCATGTAAAATAATGGGTCTCATTATGGCATTTTCCCATATACTTTGTTTTTGTTGATTCTTTTCCTCAGTTCCCTTTCTTTATCCCCTTTCTTCCTTCTGCTAGTCTCTTCCCTTCTCCCAGTAACCGCCATCCCATTTTCATATCACATCTACTTTGTTCCCCTTCACATCTCCCTTTTCACTCATGGTTCTAGTTTCATGACCTATACATCCCCTATATAAACTTATAGAAATATTAAATTCTAGGATCCACATATAAGAAAACATGCATTTTTCTATTTGGCTCTAGGTTGTTATGATTAATATAATAATTTCCAGTTCCATTAATTTTGTTGCAAATATCATGATTTCATTTTTCATTATGGATGAATAAAATTCCATTGGTATACACACTACTTTTTATGTACAGGAACATGGGTAAAGAGTTTTTTATAAGAACATGGGCAACTTCAGAGGCCATTTCTCTGAAGGAAGTGTCTTGTTGTCACCATTAACTGCTGTTGGTCCTTAGGGCGAGGTGAGGCTTAGGAAAGGGAAAGGGTTTTCCCTCTCCACAATGGAATGTTGTTCGGCCAGTCTTGTGCAGATAATCACAGCTATGCCTGGAAGACCGCATTTTACAATACTTCACCCAATTCTTCCAGTCTTACATTCTTCTAGTCTCCTCTTCCAGAATGTTCTGTGAACCTTGGAGGGAATGATAAAGATGTCTCACAAGAGCTGAGCATTCAGCAGTCATTTATTCTGAGGACTTTGACTAGTTATGCGTCCCTGTAGTAACTGTTGCCCTCTAAAAAAGAAGCTTCTCTGACCAAAGCCGACGGCAGCACTAGCCTATGAGCAAGCAAAAGCATAAATATTTATAAAGCAAGTTGATGGGCACATCGTGTCCATTTAGCAAAATGTTGATGCTGATACTATAGCTTCCCCATTTGGATCCATGACCTCCTTGGCTATGGCCTTGTAGCCACACTACAGTACCAGACATGCATTTCCTCCTGTGGATGAAGTCCAAACAGAAAGGAGTTGGTTACCCCTATAAAAATTATGCCACTGTTGCACCAGTGTGCACACAACTGCCTGGAACTTCACAGGATCCATAGCTGAGGATCCACACTGTTAATGACATTTTACCTATAGCATCCTGCATGGAACCTTCTGGCACTATGAAAGCTAGTCAGCATGGAGGAAACTTTCAGCTCAGTTCCCAGTTGATTTCTCTATATCCCGCAACCAAAGTCTGTGGTATCTTCATTAATGTGGTCTTAATAGTTGTGGGGAGAAACCAACAGCGATGACCAATAGCCCGTATTGTTTCGAGGGCCAATAACAGGAAAACAGCACACCCTGTAACTGGGATTTCATTCCATACCTTTATGGCTTCTGGAAGTGCAGTTATCTACCCATCAAGTCCTGTTTCTCTGATCTTCAGCTTGAACCCCAGCATCTGTCTCAGGGGTTTAATTATTTGTGATACAGTTTTGTTTGTTAAATGATTTATGCTGGTGCTGAGCCTGAACAGTACAAGAGTTGAGTCTGTCTTCACTTTAGTAGCTTCCCATTGTATATCAAAGGCTTCTGCTATCCACAGTTAGCTTTGTAGTCTGTGAGACTGGAATCTTCTTCCTTCTGGAGATTCTGCAGACTCAGTCCTCTAGGGTGGCTAATGTTCTATCTGGGATAGATTTGGGGGATGCATGTCTCCCAAGTGTGTTGGGAGGGGAAGCAAAAACAGCATTGAGATTTGTACATGAAGACCTGTCTCTGTACTTTCAAAACCTAGAAAGCATTAACTATCCCACTGTAGATGCCAAGTAGTCCCTTGGTACTTCAGAGTTCTTGCCTCTCCAATAAATAGCAGGTTGGTGGCTGTAGAGGTTTGATCTGCCTGCTAACCTCAGTCTCAGGAATACCAGACCTCAGAATTACTTAGTTGAAGGCTGCTGGGAAGCAGGACTTCTTTTCCCAGTGTACTTGGTTTCACTGAGAGGCCTGCCCCTGAATGCCCCTGCTTAGTGTCCTTTTCTTTCATTCTATACAACAGCTTTCAGGGCAGTCTCTCACCCTAGGCTTTGCTAGTTGAATTAGCTCTCTGACTTGTAACTGGTTTCCTTTTCCCAGGCCACCAAGGTACCTCAGTTTAAAACAGTATCTTCACCCCCTGGATGGTGCCTGAAATTACTTCCCAGTGTTACTTACTTGCTGGCTGGCTGCCAGAGGAGTCACTGTCTCACCAGAGCTCTCAACTGTGAGAGCTGTGGGTTTGTGCTGTGGCTCGGTCTTCTGGTCTCATTTTATCAGCCTTGCTGGCTAGTCGCTTCAGTGAGGTCTGCTTCCCCTCATCCCACAGGGAACTTTGTTTTGAGGTTGGGGTTGTGTTTGGTTCTACTTATTTTCTCAGCACTTCCAGCTGTTCTATTACTAAATTTGAAATTTTGTGGTTCTTCCTCTCTCTTTGAAATAGAGCAGGGGGTGGGTAGTTGAGCCTGAGGGGGTGTGTTTGTTTTTTTTGTTCATTTCTTTTTCTTATTCTAACTCTGGTTTTAGTGCTGTAGGGAGCTAGCTTCTAGACCACCACCTTCCTGGTTGTTCTCTCGTGATTTGTAAACATTTGTAGCTAATTTTAAATGCTACTCTGATATGTAGGACAACACTAAATGCAAAAGGAAACAGCTCTGTAGACTACAAGCTTCACACTTGCAGCATCTGATCTATTCATCTTCTCTATTTAAAGATAGAAATATAGAATCCCAGATACCAAATTATTTTCCTAAGCTCACATAGCAACTAGTGGCATCTAGTTGTACTGGGGCATCCTTTCTTTGTGCAAGGCATGTTACACTAAGAGAGTTAAACTTTTTCTTTTGGAATCTAAGAGAAGCCACTATCACTTTTCCTAGAAAAGTGCGTGTACAGTGGTTTTGAGAATTTTAGGCCACTTGAGCTCTATACGGGAACATTGGGTAAAAATCCTCTCCATTCCTGCTGGTTCACAGATTTACTATATAAAAATAGGCCCTAGTATTTAAGTGTAGGCAAACTAATGGGAAAGGCGTTAGATGTAGGCACCCTGGGCTATCTTGCCCCTTTCCCTCTGTTTTATTGCTGTTGTTTTTAAAAATTAAATCTTAAACATGCCACTAGTAGTACATTGAACTAAATCTAAAGTCTTCCTATTATCATCTTAATGCCAGACCCAGAAATATCACTTTTATTTTGTTTATATATATTGCCCATAGGAAATATATACTATATGAATTATTTTGTAGGTTTTAAGAAATCCCATAGTATATCTGTCATAAATCAAGATATATACAGATCTACTTTATTTGTTTATTATGTCATATTCCATAGTTGTTTAATTCCGTAGTTTGCTTATCCATTCACTATTAGACACTCAGGGTATGTAGTTCTAAACTATTGGAAATATTACAAATATTTTTATACATGCCCCCTTGACATATCCTTCCTCAAGAGGAAGATGGGCGTGTACATGATTGATGTGGTTTCAAAGTAGCATTTCCACTTTATACTTCTAAGTCAAGTGATATATGGAATTTTCCCAAAGCCCCTTAGTACTGGTTGTTTCAGATTAAAGCATCCTGTCCAGCCTGGTGGGAAACACTGGTAGCTTAATTATGAGTAACTTTAAGCCTCCTTTGTGTCTTCTGATGTATTTGTTGTGTTTCACTTTTTCTGTTCATATCCTTTGTTCACGTTTCTTTGGGCTTACTGATTTAGAGAAATTTCTTAAGCATTTTTCATATATTGTTGATATTAGTCTCTTCTGTTTTATATATTATAAATCTTTCTCATTTCCATCTTTCTATTTCTGGTTTTCCATTGATTGATTTTGTGATTTGGGAGGCATGATTTCACTTGCACAACATCATTTTTATCCACTGTAAAGTGTGAACACATTAGCTCTGATACTGTTTCACTGTAAAATGCTAGTGAAGGGGTGTTTAAGCCCTTTGAGTTACTTCTTTGATTTCCACCAGTTACTTTTCTTATCAGCGACATGAGAATACAGCATTTTTAAGGGTTTTGAGGAATACCAACAAAAGAGCATATGGCAGTGCTTTGGAGCTTTGCGTGAGAGGTGGAAGTCATTTTGTCTTTTAGTTTTACTGTGACTTACCCTAGGAACTGAGTTTTGTGACAGGTGATCAGATTCTGAGCTCTAGGCGTCACAGCACAGTCCGTGTTTATTTTGTACTGTCTTGGTGGAAGGAAGAAGTGCATGACACATTGATCTGTATCCTGGAATGCATTATGGGATGGAGGTGCCATGTAAGGAAAAGCCCTCTTCTCCCCCAGCTGTGTCGCTTGCTCCAAAATGACATGGTAGAATCTGTTCATTTATTGGACTAGATACGTGAAAGGTTAGAATTACTTGCCTTTGTGTCCTTGTCCAGTTCTCAGAACTAAGGATACAGAGGAAACATTGGGGAACATATAGCAGTGTCTGTGTATATGTGTAAAATTCGGTTTTGATCGTTTAGACTGCCCTCAACAATTAACAGAAACATCATACAGCTCTACAGATTGGGAGTATTTATACTCAGATACCACCCTTGGACCCATATCCTCGTATCTTCTGCCCTGTGTCTTTGAAGTTCCTTCCTTTCACCATACCTGTCCCCTTACAGACTGCTTTCCAAGAACTCTGACAGAATGTCTTGAGCCTGCTACCAGGGCCTACAGAGCCTGTCTATATGAAGATAGAGCTTGCCAATGAATTCTACACATGTTATGTAATGATCTCTAAGTCGCAGGTGCGGCCAGAGGGACTGTTTGAGAAGGTGTTTGTAGAGCTTGCATACTCCATTGAACACCTATGCATAAGGCTTCCTAGAGTGTAGGGAAGGACTGGGGTGTGGAGAATACAGAGGTTGTGTGAGAGGTGAACTTGCACCAGGATCTTCCCCTTGTGGTTTTTTTTGGTTTGTTTTTTTGTTTTTTTCCAATTCTAAAACTTGTCAGAGACAGATCTGCCCTAAAGAAACTTTCTTTTTTCAGTTTTGGTGGTGGTGGTGGTATTAAGGAAGCTTTTCTTATTCATTTTGAGGCTGAACATAGCAGACTCAATATAAAGCCCAATTACTGTTTGAGGATAACTGAGTTGCTGGAGAGGTAGACTGTGTGATTTCCTGAAGGGAGACTCTTGGGTGCTGTTCTGTGTTTCCCCCTGGGTAGGTGATGCTTTTGATGCTTTGTGAACAGGAGGAAGAATTCTGCTGGCGAAATGCATTTTTAGAAAAAGGCAAAGGGTTTCCTCATCTCTTTATACTAGCAAGGCACAGCTGTCTGCAGAGTTTATCTGCTGCTTAGGGATTCCTTCTTCATTCTTCTTTTTCTGAAGGCTTTTAAGACATAGTTTAGTGCATTCCTTTCTGTTTTCTGCAGCCAGGGGGAAAGTTATAATCCATCAGGGCTCTTGCTGAATAGCTTAAAATGGGTGCTAACAGCTGAGGGGTGTGTGTGTATCTGTGTCTGTGTGTCTGTGTTTGGGGCAGGGGAGAGATTTCTAGGGCCAAAACCTGCTTGTTCAGCCAATGAGAATAGGTTAGAGGAATGATGTCACCAAATAGGTTTTTTTGTCTGATCATCTTGTAAAAAGCAGGATTGTGTCTGGCAACTTAACCCTTTTTTAGGTACTTAAAGTTTCACCCTCCCTGGTATGATTCCTGCTCCCAGCTGTTAGGTGTGAGACCATAGACATTAAAGGCTTAAAGGACTAGAGAAACTGGAGAATTATAAGCCGTCACTTAAAAAAAAGAAATGACTAAACTTTAGAGCCACAGTTAGAATGGAAATGTGATCTGAGTTGTGTTCAGAGAGCACATCTAAAGCAGATGCTGGGCATGGCTATATGATACCTTTTATTTGTAGTCTTAGGAAGGGAGGAAGGTTAGTGGGAGAAGACAGCCTTTAATGTATTTTAATTTATGGAATGGAGTCTGGTGGTTTGAATGTAATTGGCCTCTATAGGCTCCTAGGGAGTGGCACTATTAGGGGGTGTGACTTTGTTGGAGTATGTATGGCCTTGTTGGAGGAAGTGTGTCACTGTGGGGGGTGGACTTTGAGTTTCTTATGCTCAAGATACAGCCCAGTGTTTCAGTTCACTTCCTGTTGTCTTCTGGTCAAGATGTAGCCAGCACCATGTCTGCCTGCATGTCACCATACTATCAGCTGCCATGCTCCCCACCATGATGATAATGGACTAAACTTGTGAAACTTTAAATTGCCGCCTCATTAATTAAATGGTTTCCTTTATAAGAATTGCCATGGTCATGGCATCTCTTCACAGCAATAGAAATCCTAACTAAGACACCTGTGTCTTAACAAAGCATTTCCTGTTTGGGAGGGATTGAATTGGCTTTGTAGATTTGGAGCTGTCATGATTGCTCTTGAGGCTGATTTTGAGTAAGTGACTTTTGCAGTATTTGTTTATTCTTGTACTTCTTACATGTCTTTTCTCCCATAAAATGACAATTGTTGTATTTATGCTTATTTCCTTACTGGTAAAATAAGTGGTCCTGTCCTATCTCATAGAGTTTCTGAGATAAGGAAATAAATTAGTTCTTGTGACTTTAGATCTTGCTTTATGCCTGGATTATAACGAGTGTTTTTTAAGATTTTATATTCGCTTATTCATTCAGTGGACATTTTACACCTCTGTTTGTTTTGAACACTACGTTATATGTCTTAAAATTTTTTAGAGAGAGAGAATATTTGTAGGCATGCATGTGTGAAGGTCAGAGAAGAAATTTGTAGAACCAGTTCTCTCCTTCCACCTTTGTGTGGGTTCAAGGAAGTGAGCTCAGGTAACCGGGCTCGAAACCATTGGGGTGACAGTGCCTTTACCTGCTGAGCCATTATTCTGGCCCTGATAAAGCACCACCTTCTTGATGCAGGGTGTAGAAGATACAGACATTAAAAGATAGTTCCAGCCTTTAAGAAACTCAAAACATCTTGAAGAAAACAGACAAAAATAATAATTAAATGCATGTTTCATTTTTTTTTAATCCAGTGCTAGGTCCTCTTCTAACTATCCTGGCATACATGAACACAATTATCTTTCTCAGCTATATGCAATATGTACTATAATGGCTAGCTTTATTTTATAGACAGAGAAATAGAGATACAGAAGGTAAGATGACTTGCCTGCTACCACACAGTTGGTTATGGAGTTGGCATTTGAAACCAGGAAGTAAGAGTCTACATTCTGTGCTCATCTCTAGAGTGGTCACTAGCCACATATAACATGAAATGTGCCTAGTCCGGGTTGAATTGGGCTGTATGAATAAGAACTAGATTTCAAAGACCTAATTGGGGATGGGTGGGAAGCATAAGACTCTCTCTCTCTCTCTCTCCCCCATCTTCTCTCTCTCTTTTCCCCCACCTTCAGCCTGTGTGTGTGTGTGTGTGTGTTAGAAGAGTTAATTTATTATGAAAGAAAGGATTCCCAAGAGAAAGGGCCAGACTAATAGGTAAAACCTCATATCGAAATTATATGTTGCTAATATTTTAGACATACTGAATTAAGTAAAATGTATTAAAAGTAGTCTTATTTTCCTATTATAGCTACTCTAAAACTTAAGATTTTTTTTAAAGCCTACAGCACCCTGTATTCCCAGGCAGTCTCCTATCCAAGTAATAACCAGGCCCCACCCTGCTGAGCTTCCAAGATCAGACGAGATGAGGTGCGTTCAAGGGTGGTATGGCTGTAGACTAAAACTTTAGATTTTAGAACACTTACTGTGTGCTGTGCACATTGCTAATACTTCTTCAAACATTTTAATTAAGTTTCATATTACCCTTTATATTATTGAAAAGTTTCTGACCCCAATAAGCCTCTCCACTGACACAGTAATCCAAATCAGATCAAATCAAACCAAATTAGAAAAAGCCCAGGTTTAATGGATACAGACGCTCTAAGATGACTTTCCAGCCCCCCAGAGAGGAGATGGGAAAGCAAGACCAGAAAACCACGTGTTCTCTAGGGGACAGTTTAAATACCCTGTGGGAGAGGTCTTGTGCATCTCTCTGGCAGGGTCATTGTTTGGCCATGGAGTCTGGACTCAGGCACTCCACGAGAGGGGGCTGGGGGTGGAGCTTCCATCTGAACATTCCAGACTCTCTGAATATATGGGAGCCAGGTCCTGGAGTGATGCCTCCATCCAAACATCCCCATTTTGTAGTCAAGAGAGTGATTTTGAGAAATTCAATAATTTGTTCTAGCTTAGTTAACTAATTGGTGCCAAACAACTTCAAAACCATGTCTGTCAAAAAACTTGTGTTCTTAACTAGCTTATGGTAATTTTATTTGAATTTAAGCCTGAGATGTTTTATTTTTTTAGGTACATGTAATATTGTGTATGTCTGTATCTAATACATAAATCTTCAAAATAAAAATCAGTAGTCTGTAAGATAGAACTCTCTTTTGCAGGGTCTGGAAGGCAGGCACAGTGGAGAGTGAAGTCATCCTCTACAAATTGTGTTTATTTAATTTTCCCAGTTTCCCTCTCTCTCTTTCCCCCTCCTTTTCTACCCTTGTCTCTCTTCTTCCTTCCTCCTTTTTTAGCCTGGCTTTTTTCAAACTCACAGAGATCCTTCTGTCTCTTCCTCCTGAGTACTGGGATTAAAGGGAAGTGATACCCAGCCACACTGAGGTTAATTTTTTTTTTTTGGTTTTTTCGAGACAAGGTTTCTCTGTAGCTTTGGAGCCTGTCCTGGAACTAGCTGTTGTAGACCAGGCTGGTCTTGAACTAACAAAGATCCGCCTGCCTCTGCCTCCCAAGTGCTGGGATTAAAGGCGTGCACCACCACCGCCCAACTCGAGGTTAATTTTCATTCCAGTCTTTTACGTTATCCTCATTGTCCATGGATGGAGGACTGGAAGGGGCAGCACCCCCCCCCCTTAGTTGTTTAGTTCTTTTATCTGATAAGATGACGAATTTGTTTTCTGTTTTACTGTCCATTCTCTCCTGAAATACTGTTTGTGTTTGAGAGAGCAATGATATGCTACTTAGTGACTCTTGACTGTTTTTTCTCCTAGAGCAAAGATTCCGGTGGACTGAAGGCAGCTATGATAGAGTTGGTGGAAAGGTTAAAGTTCAAGAGCTCAGATCCTAAAGTAAGTATTGTTTTGGAATTAATTGGGTCTTGGTAGCTCAAACATTTATTCTCCTTGATCTGAGTACAGGAAGTGTTAATGATTATCTATTTGTGCTTTCTGTTTAGATCTAATTAAGCCTCACCATCAAAAACAGTGTTCTCATATGCCTGGAGAAAAATCATCTATTTCCCTTTCTCTGTTTTATGACTTATAACACATAATCCTTAATTGTTGTTTTTTTCTTTTCTGAATTGCAGAGAAGTGCATTTTTAATTTTTCCTTACCAGACCTTTGAGACTTTTGT
The DNA here is from genome assembly GCA_004026605.1 of Ondatra zibethicus. Lineage (NCBI taxonomy): Eukaryota > Metazoa > Chordata > Mammalia > Rodentia > Cricetidae > Ondatra > Ondatra zibethicus. The sequence continues at coordinate 59,511 of PVIU01008864.1, read as the reverse complement.
CCTCTGTGTCCCTTAGATCTACCCAGAGGCATCTGAGATACTGATCAGCGTAATTCTGGTCCCTGGACACCCATCCAGTTGGTGCATAGCACTAATATGCCTTGTCAGTCCCTGGCTTGCAGAAGGCAGCTGCCCCTAAGCATGCCTTTGTCCTCATTATCTGGAGTCTGGTCTAGGAAATGATTTGAGCATCCCAGCTACATTGCAAGATTTGGGGAGCTGGAGGATTGAGATTCTAAGAGATACAAAACTGGAGTGGGGTGAGGGTGGAGGTGGTGGGCTGGGAGCTGAATGTGCAGGAGGAGTTATGACTAATAGATCACTTCTCCTTCTTACTGAGACACTTACTGAAGCACTACTCAGTATTTTGGGACTAGATGGCTCTTTGGGAACTTAGAGCCTCTCACAGGTAATAGGGAAAGGAACATGTTTTTATTTTTATGTCTCTTTCTTTAATTGGGGTACCTGATAGCCAGGTTTTGCTCTAGGGATCTTACATAGTTATGACAAAATATATAACAAAATTTTAACCATTTAAAATGTGTGCTTCAGTGGCATTAAGTTTATTTGGAGTGCTATGTAGCTGTCATCACTGTCCACCTCTGGTATGTTTTTATTGTCAAAAACCAAGACTTTGTTCCTATTAAACATAACACCTCCTTCTCCTTCTCTTTCTATATTTTTTGATGATTACAAACCCCTGTGAAGTAGTTCCTTATCCCAGCTTAATTTATTTTATTTTAAGGATAGTGAGGCTTAAAGAAGTAGAGTTATTGCTCCAAATCTAGTGTATTTTAGAGATGAGCGTCAAATGACTCTAGTGCCTTTACTCTTGTTTTTATTTCTCACTGCAAACCCTTAGGTCTCATCTTTGTGCTTTGTAATCATGTTTTTAAAGCTGAAACGCCACAATGAAGCAAAGCTATTGGCAAGAACAGGCTCTTTAATAACTGCAGCCGTCAGTAATGTTCTTTTCATATGACACTGAAAATATTGACATTAGTAGTATCTCCTCTCTTTTAAACAGGTAAGGTTCTACGGTAGTGAGCATCTAGATAGAAAAGTAGAGTGTGTAATCTTAGCTGCTCTCCTACCTCGAATAGGAGGACTCCTGCTATGAATAATTCTTCCCATTGATAAAGCTGAACCAGCTAAATACTAAAGGTAACTGAAAACATCTAAACACCTTGAGACGTTTCTTTGATTTTATGGGTAACAGGAAACCAACCCTATTTCCTATCTCTGCTATACCTGTATGTTTGTGATTGGCAAAGCAGTAAAAAAGGATTACTGTTACAGGCTTTGGCCTCCTTTATGAATACAGTCAGTGCTTCTTTTAGGAACTTTCCAGAGAGGAGAAAAGTCCAGCTAAAGTGGATGTAGCAGTTCTCAATCTGTGAGTCAACCCTTGGGGGGAGGTGGTCAAGTGACTTTTTCACAGGGGTCACATATCAGATACCCTGCATGTCAGATATTTACATTATGATTGATAACAGTAGCAACATTACAGTTATGAAGTAGCAATGAAAGTAATTTTATGGTTAGGGTTCACCACAACTTGAGGAACTGTATTAAAGGGTCACACCATTAGGGTGGTTGAGAACCACTGCCTTAATGTAAGCTAAAAGATAAGGACCTGGCTTGATCTTAGGTGTGTGTGGCACACTGTCCACCCTTTACCTTCAAGCCCCCTTTTAGTCTCCTGCATGAATTTGCTTCAGTGTACGTGGAGCTGGCTTGAGAAGAAGTGAGTGTGAGTGTGGCGTGACAGCCATACCAGGAAGAAGAGAGAAAAACAGGCCACTTTTAATATAAACTTTTTGTAAAAAATGTTCTCAGAAGTCAGTTACCTTTCAAAAGTTCTCTTAAGTTTCTGTCTGTCCTGTTATTCTGCAGTACCATTCCCTTTTTGGATTGGCCTATTTAAGAAGGGTAAACTAGTTCAGGCTCTCTGACCTGTCATTTCGAACACAGTTGCTTTACACTGAGACAGTGATTGAATCGTAGGAACTGAGCACTATCTCTGCCCTACTTCTAGAACCCCTAAAGCATCCCAAAGCTTGATTGTCTAGACAGTAAAATCTACTACCAATTGAATTCACTCTAAAGGATTACGTATTTATTATTAATTATATGTGGGGCTCTGTCAGCATGAATGTCTGAGCACTCCATGCATGCTGTGCTCGTGAAGGGACTGGGGTTACCTTGTGAGCTGCCATCTGGGTGCTGAGAATCAAACTGAGGGCTTCTGGAAGAGCAACCAGTGCTCTTAATAGCTGAGCTATTTCTCCAGCCTCTGAGTTCACTTTTAACTGTGTGTTTAACTGTGCTAAAGAGCAAGGGAAGATGCCTATATTAACTCTTTTCTATAATTATGAAACATTTTATGCTTATAGATAAAAGATTCAGGTATTCATAAAGGAAAGCTAGAGTGAATTCCCCTTTAATTACAACTATTAACAGTTTAGTGTATAAGCTTCTAGATATTTTTTGGATTTTAATATTTTGCCAAAAATTATATGATGCCTATGGTTTCATGTTGCTTTTTTCACTATACAGAATATTCTAGATATTCTTTTGTGTTGACAAATAGAATGTTAGTTACTTCTACTGATAAGATTCAGGTCCTAGTTAGCCTTAAATGTTGACATAGCCTAGTGTTTTCTGGGAGGAAAGTCTCCATTAGGGAATTGCCTGGATCAAATTGGCCTGTGAGTCTGTTTGTAAGTGATTGTTTCAATTGGTAATTGATGCTGGAGGGCTCAGTCCACTTGTCAGTATCACCTTACCTAGGCAGCTTTTATTTTATTGTTAAATTTTATTGTTCATAAAAATCACCCAGAGAATTTATTAAAAGTTCTAAGTTGGGCAGTGGTGGCGCATGCTTTAAAAATCCCAGCACTTGAAGGAAAGAGGCAGGTGGATCTCTTAAGAGTTCCAGTCCAGCCTGGTCTACAGAGTGAATTTCAGGACATCCAGAGCTACACAGAGAAACCCTGTCTTGAAAAACCAAAGGAAAAAAAAAAGAATTTCAGGCCCACCCCCAGAGTTTTGAGATTCAGTTGAGGTGGGCTGATATAGCCCCAGTCTGTGAGAACCACTGTGCTAAACTTTGGGATATTTTCCTTGCTTTTTGTTTGTTCGTTCTGTTTTTCTGCTTTCTTCAAATAGAAAAGCACCTAAAAATAAGACTAAGTGATTTTCAAATTTGAAAAAGAAAATGAAATATATAAAAATCTAGTCTTAGCAGGCAATGGGGGTGCACACCCCTTTAATCCCAGCACTCAAGAGGCAGAGACAGGTGGATCTCCATGAGTTTGAGGCCAGCCTGGTCTACCAAGTGAGTTCCAGGACAGGCTCCACAACTACAGAGAAACCCTGTCTCGAAACAAACAAACACTTAGGAAACAAGTGAGTTGGACAGAAGTAACAAAGAAATGGGGATGGAAAAGGGAAATGGAAAGTGGGTACGGTCTGCAAAAGAGGCTGGGGTGGTTTCATAGTCTCATTTTTAACAGAGAAATAGCAAAGTCAGGAAGAAGGAACAGGCTTCAAGAAGGAGTGTGAACAGAGGTGTTGAGTCAAGACAGGAGAATAATTAAAGACTGTGCTATAGTTCTAAGAATAGGTTGAGTTCTGAAGCTAGAAGAACCGTAGAAAACATCAAATCCCAGTCACTAGACGTGACCTTGAAAACAAGAATCAGAACTATTAATGGATAAGAAGTTCCACAAGACTGGAGGAAGCTGTGCATGTGTGTATCACTTTGATGGAGTTTTAAAGGTTACCTGCCTCCAGATAGCTAGCATCTCCTATACTGAGGATAAAGACTGCTTTTATAACAGCCTTGACTTTGTAAAAAAATGATTGCTGGGAAGCTGTTGTTTAAATAATAAACTGACTAGATGTGTTTGATATTCAAATTGTAAAAATTTCTTTTCTAGCCAAACTTTCAGAAACATGTTACACAAAGCATGGTTTGTTTTTTGTTTTGTTTGTTTGCATGTGTATTTCTTATATTTCTGTTCAGCTTTAGTGAAATAGGAGATTTTTAATCTGTGAGCAATGCCTTACCCTGTTATCCCAGTACTTAAGAGGCTGAAGCAGGACCATCATGAGTTCTAGTGGGTTATACAGTGAGACCCTGTTTATGTAGAATAAAATAAAGCAAATAAAAGGATGTAGTCATTTAGGTGCATACCTGTGGCAGAATGGGGGAATGCTGGACTTCTAAGAAAATTGAAACTGAGTTTATCTAAGAAAGCACTGAACCAAAAGCATAACATACTAGTCTCAATCAAACTAACCTTTATGCCATTAGTAACACGTACTTTCTCTATTTTGTGTTATTTACTTTCTTCCCCTCAGAATATGCTTTTCCTTCTTTCCTTTCACTAGTATACTTAAAGCAAGCCTATAAAAATAGTGTGGTTCTATAATTCATAATAATCTTTTTCTAATTTTTAAAATTATTTTTATGTGTGTTTTGCCTGTGTGTATATATGTTTATCACTTGTGTATCTGGTACCCATGGAGACCAGAAGAGGGTGTCAATCGGACTGGTTAGTCGTGTACCACCCGGTAGGTGCTGGGAATTGAATCTACATCCTCTGGAAGATCAGCTAGTGCCTTTAGCTGCTGAACCATCCTTCCAGCCCTTATACTAAGTTTTTCAAGTAGTTTTAAAGATAGAAGCACCTTGAAACTCTATCAGAGTAGGTTACATTCTTCTGTCTGACTAAAGTGGGAGTAAATGTGGAACCTGGTTCTAGCAGTCAGGTCTAAGGTGTAGCCAATTCTTCTTTTTCCTTGTTGCAAGCCTCTAAAGATACTCTACTAAAGAATGAAGCCAAAAGATGTCTAGCAGCATGAAGTTTGTTAGATAGATCTAAGGATGACTTTCTTGTATTTTGTAATTACAAGAACTTTATGGTTATTTTATTTTATAACCGATAATCATTGTCATGGAACACAACCTAGTTTGCCCTTCTGTGCAGAATTACAGGGTTTGCATTTAAGAACCATGATGGTTAATCAAAACCTAATTTGAATTCTTGTTAATATTCTGTATTCACAAGAGTATTGCTTATCTTGCACCAAGACAGAAACACTTATTGGACAGGGTTTATTCCACCAGCTGAATTAAACACTTAAGATAGCTCAACTGTCAAAGGAGTGTATGAACATGCTCCTTTGAAAATTAGTGACCCATTTCTGTGTTTTTAATTTAAAAAGTTGTAAATAGGAATCTTGGAGGGTATAAGTCATGTTTATTTTGTTTTCATAATGTCAACATTTACTAGCATGGATCAACACCCATGAAATAAATGAGCAGGTGAGACTTAAAGTAATTAAGTGGCTTGCTAGTAAATGATGGACCAAAACTTAACTTTCTTAGCTGTCCTAGTAGAATAGGGTGGCTTCAAACTCACAGAGATTCCCCCGCCTCTGTCTCCCAAGTGCTTGGACTGATGGCATGTGCCCCCAAACCTAGCTAACTTTTGGTTTGCCTTATTCCATGTTCTTGACCCCTACACTGGATTGAATACAAGCAGATATAGGCCACACATGCATGTAGACTGTCACCACTTTCGGTAGTACCCTTCTCCGATGATTTTTTCCTCACATCTTTCTTTCCCTTATTGGGATCCTTCAGCCAAAATGGCCACAGTCCCAGAGCACTGGAATTGGTAGATAACCTTTTCTAAAAGATGATGTGGAAGGATAACAAAGAGCCATAGCATCCATAGCATCTAGCTGTGACTGAGGCATAACTCCAGCTACTTTGATTGGTCGAGGACAACAGTGGGGAAAAATACTACTAGTTTCTCAGGCCAGCTCTAGCTTTTGCCATAGGAGCCACTCAGAAACAGCTGTGGCCCCTTTATTCTTTGTAGACATTCAGAGAGCACAAAGGGGCAAACAAGTCTCTTTCACTTTTTCCTTATACCCTTCCCTTTATCCATGCGAAAGGAGACCTCTTCTCCTTGCTTTTCCCTTTCCTCTGTATTCTAAAAGTAATATGAGTTCTCTGTAAACATTTCGAAAAGAACAGAAAAGTACAAAGAATAAAGAAAAACAATATCACTTATTCTTCTATTGCCCGTAGTGGGTTATAAAGTTTGGGAGTTTTGTTAATGCTGGTTCTTGAATCTCAGCTATTTCACATAATTCAGTGTTCTAAGATTTGGTTAAACCAATCCAAGGTACAGGGTTAGTGACATTAAATGAGAGATGCTAAAACTTAGGATGCTACTATATTTTGCCTTTCAGGCTGTGTGTGTGTGTGTATACATGTACAAACACATATACACTATATATGTGAGTTTTGTTTTCTGACCTTTACTGCTAACAACCTTTATAAATGCATATATTTTTATCATTTGAATAAACTTTGATCCTTGAACCCCAGTTTGGAAACTAGAATCATGAAAGCCAATTTGCCTTTACTGTTGAATAGAAATTTTATTTAATGAGGCCCTAGGTTTTTGGTGGCATGAACAGATTCTGTGCAGTGTTTTTTGTTTGTATTTTGGTAAATATGACAGTTGTAGTCTAAAGTTTTTTGGAACAGGGAAAATGTAATGCAGAGTTGGGTTCCTAGTCATATAACCACCTAATTCATTGCATCAATATCCTTACTGATTGATATGTCTTACGGTGACAGAATAGTACCCCGTTGTAAAGCATCATGACCACTTGCTCTAATCCTCCCACTTCATAGATGAAGAAACAAAACCATGTTCAAGACTTACCAAGTAGGTATAACAAAGATAGGGGGTATCATATCTCTTAAATAAGTTTTTAAAAAGTTATTCACAGATGACCAAATAACATATAATTCTACTGATATAAAAGCTCATATTGGATAAATTTATAGGAATAAATTTATAGGAATACAAAGTAAACTTGGTGTTGTCTAGGACCAAGGGGAGGGGCAGTGGTGACAACTTGCAAGCATGGGTTTTCTTTGAGGAATAATGAAAGACTCAGAGATGGATATTGGTAATAGTTCCACAGCCATGGGTATACCAATAACCTGAAAACGAAAAAAGCTGAACTGTACTGCTGCCCCCCCCCACCTTTTTGAAGACTGGGTCTGCATGCATATCTTTGACTTTCCTGGAACTCGCTCTGTAGATTAGGTTGACCAACTCACAGGGATCTACATGCCACTACCTCCTGAGCACTGGGATTAAAGGCGTGTTCCATGATGCCCAGCTCTGAACTGTATACTTCAATGAATGAATCATAAGACATGTGGGCCTTACCTCAAGAAAGTCCTTGGGGAGACAAATTACTGCCTAAATTACTTTGCTCCATCCTTCCCTTGAAGTGTTAGCCATGAATAGTGTTTTCTTTTGCTTAGGCAGGGATAAGGGTCAGGAACCCGCTGTTCACCTCTGACAGGGAGAAGGAGTGTATGTTCTATAGTTATTCAGAGCTCAGGCTTCTGGGATCAGCTCCTACCCCAGGAGTAGCTCTAACATGGGCAGCTGCACAAGCTTGGGCAATTCCTTTGCTTAACTTTTTGATTATTGGTTTTGTTTGTTTGTTTGTTTGTAAAATAGGGCATAATAGTATATACTTCAGAGGTTGAGAGGAAGGCTATAGGAGATAAAGTGCTTAGTATGACATCCTGTTAGTGGTGGCTACTACGTGCCCTTCTAGTCCTGAGAAATCCCTTTAAAAGAGGGACAAGTGGACTGGGGAAAGAAAGCTACTTCCTACAGAATTGAGGAGATTTTTCCAATTCTTTCTGAGAAAAAAAATGAGCTACTCACTTATAAATAACTAGTTTCTATATTTGGATCAATTAGCACTTCTGAGACTTAGTAATATTTACAGATTGTAGGTTTTAAGGGCCATTGATATCTCTTTGAGTGATAATGATATGCAAATAAATCGAGTTAATTCTCACAGTTGGGATATCTTGGTGTGGTGCAGGCTCACTCTGCAGGCCTGGTCTGCCTGTTAAGTGTGTGACCTTGTTCAGCCTAGCTCTCTGCTCACGTAAGTCAAGACAGATACAGCTGCCTTGGGTGTGTATAGCTGTGTGTCGGTATTCCTGATAGAAACAATGCACTGCATAACATCTGTTGTGCTGTTCCGGACCAAATTCCCCAGTAGAACTGCCTGGTGTCAAATTAAAAGAAAAAGCAGTTATGTTTCATTTAAGACCACACGAGGTGGTGTATCCCTGCTTTAAAGTAAATGCCACCAAGATTCTTCATTTTCCCCCCTATTCCCTCTTGTTTCTCCTGCAACTTTATCCTTTGACTGTAACTCTTTCTTTTTGGGGCCCCCAAAGCATAAGGAACTTGTACATACATTGTCTTTTTAAAATGGTTTTTAAAAGTAAGGTGGCAGCTGGGCAGTGGTGGCGCACGCCTTTAATGCCAGCACTTGGGAGACAGAGGCAAGCAAATCTCTGTGAGTTCGAGGCCAACCTGGTCCACAAGAGCTAGTTCTAGGACAGGCTCCAAAGCTACAGAGAAACCCTGTCTCGAAAAACAAAAAAACAGCAACAACAAAACAAAACAAAAAGTAAGGCGGCAATGATTTTGAGTCACCGGGTAGCATTGTTAGAAAACAAAGGGACTGAGCATTAAATGGCTTAAACCAATTCGTTGTTATATTCACCTTTGCTCCTTTCTACACTGACAGGAGACTTGATAATCTACTCTGCCCAATACTTTCAGGGGCTGATTACGCCGCTAATGGGGAGAAGGCAGTGGAGCTGTCCATACCCCTCCATGGCAGCCACGCTGCTTCATGTTTTAAGTGTAGATTGTATTTGACATTTAATTTAGAAGCCTGGGAACCTAGATATAAAACTCTACTATGATAACAGTGATAAAAACAGCTAGACGTTTATTTAAGAGCCTGCATCTCCCCTGCTTTCCCTCCCCTTTTCCTGTTGTTAAACCTTTCAAGAAATAAAATTACAGTATACTCAACAAAAAGATGCTTTCTTTGATAACTTAAAACTAAGTCTTCAAAGTGCAACTCTCAGTCTACTGTAGTCCATATGTAGATGCTTTTAAGGCTATGTGTGTATAAAATTTGAGGATAATGCCTCTCCTCTAACTGTCCCAGCATTTAGATCGATCACTAAAATAAACAAAAATTGAAATAAATTTTGCAAGGTCACAGAGTTTACGATGCTGATAAGTTTTTTTTTCTATGTAGAGTTTATTCAGACTTTCAGAGCAAAGTATATCAAGTATGACATGCTTTCCTTTCCTCTGAAGGTAAAAGAATCAGATGACCTGGCCCACATAGCACAGCACTTGTTACCTCTCAGTGTACTGGAGCCTTCATTCAATTTTATCTCTTAGAGTAGGATTAATCATGTTGTGTTGTAATTAATAATCTGAAAATGGAAATTTTTATTTTGTGGTACTGGAGAGTGAACTGAGGACCAGGAATATGCCAGGCCAAGCATCTTATCACTGAATTACAAACCCAGGCCTTGAAATGGAGACTTTTGAGGCTATATGAAACAAGGAGTGAGCCTTTAGGGACCTGAAAAGCATGTTAGTTAATGAGCACTGTGGCTCATGGTTCTTGGTTCTTGGATATACAGATGTTGCTAAAATTCCTTCCCTTGAAAAGCGATGTGAGCAGTGTCTACCCTTCCTCCTAAGGTCTCAATGACAAACCAAATTACAATTCCACTAAGGTTCACCCAAGAGAACCAATGAGTTTATTAAACTTCCTTACAGAGCAGTGGTGAGGGGTTATGGGCAGTAGGACAGGTGACTTGCAGTAGCACCCAGGAAGGATGGTAGCTTCCCCATGCTGCGTAGACAGAACCTCTTCCCCACATCATTCCCCACCTATATTTGCCACCTCTAGCCTTTCCCAGAGACCAAAAGGCCATGTGTACTTAGGGCAGAATTACCTACAACTGGTTGTGAGGGTTGACTGCATATTCAATTAAGGGTTTCATGATCCTTCCCATCCCCTTTCCAAGAGGAAACATCAACAGACAGCAAGCCCAACTGTGATGGTCTTTGGTGAGCAGGTCCAGCTGGAATCCTGAAGATAGTGGTAGTTTGGCTGTGAAGATGTCTTATACAACACAGGCTACTAATTTTCCACAGGGAAGAAATGGGATTTCCATCTGCACAGAAAAGGAACAGGGTACGAGGCAATCTGCGAGGTTGAGGAAACTACTGTGTCACAGACTTTGTATAGGTACTAAAGAGCAGAATGTAATCTATCCTTCCTACACATTCTGCTTTGCTGCTGTTGAAGTCTAGGCTATCTGAAATGATGCTCAGAGAGATCTTGTCAAGCCAGAGAAGGTGTACATTGCTTCCTAACAACCTGGGGCTCCTGAGGCAAAGAGATTCTATATGGCAATCCCCACTTCTAAGAATGTTTTTCCTGTGTGCTGCCAGGAAACTAGAATCTCAGACCCTAAGTGTAGAGTCTCTCTTTAAGAAAGCTTGCAAGGAGCTCCTTATGAGAGCCCAGTGAGTATCACACAGACGCCCACAGTGACTGCTCAGATATTGCTATCTCTCAGCAGCAGATTACTCACTGGCCTCTGTGCCTGGAGAGTACACACAACTCTTCCCATGTGTTATTTTATGCTAAAGTCATAAAATATCTATGAGAATGTTGTTATCCTACTTACAAATAACTTTTCTTTGCCTATGCCTCAAGAAGTGGCTAGCAGAGCCAGTCCTGAAAACCATTTTTCTAGTACATCAGGTACCCTGGGCTGTATCATTGTGAGTCCCTTCAGGAAAGAGGACCTTGAAAAGAAATTTCCATATCAGGTGTCATTCTGGTTCCTGGTGGTATGCAGTTATTTTGGAGGTAGAGTTTCCCTGATATACAAGTAATTGACTTTATAGGGAAGGTATTTGGGTAGGAAGACAAGTAGAATGGAGGTTGAGAGGTGAGTTTTTTTCCCCCCTGATTTTAGTGGAATCACTGAGTTTCTCTCCATTTAATTTGATGTTGGCTATTAGCTTGCTGTAAATTGCCTTTATTATGTTGAAGTATAATCTGTGTATTCCTACTCTTTTCAAGACTTTTATCATGAAGGGGTGTTGGATTTTGCCAAAGGCTTTTTCGGCATCCAATGAGATGATCATGTGTTTTTGTTTTTTTCTTTCAGTTGGTTTATATGGTGGATTACATTGTCTGATTTTCATATTCTGAACCATTCCTACATCTCTGGGATGAAGCCTACTTGGTCATGGTGGATGATCTTTTTAATGTGTTCTTAGATTCGGTTTGCAAGTATTTTATTGAGTATTTTTGCATCAATGTTCATGATGGAAATTGGTCTATAATTCTCTTTCTTTGTTGAATCTTTGTGCGATTTGGGTATCAGGGTAACTGTGACCTCATGAAATGAATTGGACAATGTTCCTTCTGTTTTTATTTTGTAGGATAATTTGAGGAGCATTGGCATTAGCTCTTCTTTGAAAGTCTGGTAGAATTCTGTACCAAAACAGTCTGACCCTGAGCTTTTTTTGGGTTGAGAGAATGACTGCTTCTATTTCCTTGGGGGGAATGGGTTATGGGTCTATTTAAATTGTTTATCTGCTTTTGATTTAACTTTGGTAAGTGGTATCAATTGAGAAAATTATCCATTTCTTTTAGATTTTCCAATTTTGTGGAGTAGAGGTTTTTAAAGGATCACCTAATGATTCTTCGTATTTCTTCAGTGTCTGCATCATCTCTTCTTCTCCTTCTTCTTCCTCTTCTTCTTCCTTTTCCTTCTCCTCCTCCTCTTCCTCTTCTTCCTCCTCTTTTAATCATATATTTTTAATTAGCTTATAAAGTAGTGGGTTTCCGTAAGTTTTTTTTCATACATCCTTAGTTTGGGTTAACCAAACCACCACTTTATCCTGTACCCTATTTCCCTACCCTCTCCCCCCTGTTTAAGCTTCCAATATTTCCATATGTACTTTCATATATGTGTTCTATTCTATCCTAACCTACTGCCCCCTCTCCCTCTCATCAGATCTTTTTAGTTTCCTGAGCTCATAGATCTCTAAGTTACACACACAACTCTGAAAATTCAAAGCTAGGATACACATATGAGGGAGAATACTTGATGTTCTTCTTTCTGGACTTGGGTTAAGAGGTGAGTCCTTTTTAAAATTGCTTGAGTCTTCAGTAGGTAAAATAGGTCTTTGTATATGCAAATGTAACAGGCTCAAAAATATTATAAATTATGTGTGGTTACCACCACAAACTTTTAGTGTCACTTTCTACCTCCCACTTCATTACAGTAGCTGTCTTTCTAGTTTATGCTGGGTTCAGATGGAGAGAGCACAGGAAAACAAGACAGACTAGAGGCATTCTTCTCAGTTTTTATAGGTCCTGGAGGTCCCTGGAGACTCCTACTTTGTAGTCCTGAAGTACAGGTCATCCAGAGTTCTTTTATCTCAGAAGTGATACTAGAATTTTGTGACTGTGATCTCAGTTACTAACTACTCTGAGGTCAGGCAAAGAGAGAAGCATCTTAAGAGCAAGCAGTAATGTCAAGTCAACACGAGCATGCCATCTGCAGTGAACTGCTTTGTGCTGCGTCCATCTCAGTGCATGTCATCAAGTTGTCAATATAGTAAAGTCACAGCAGCTGACGACAGGATAAGCAGACCCATGAGGAGAAGATGCTTCACAGTGGTGCTGCACCCATAGTGGATAGATGTTCATATCTCTTGGTAAAGGCTGCTCATCTTTTGACAATTGACTATGTCTTTCTTAGGTACCTGGGGTGTACAGTTGCTGTTCACTTCTCAGTTTGATTAGCAGAGTCGTGTGCTTATCGGGCCCTTTCAAGTACCAAAACCTGTATTGGGTTTTTTTGTTTGTTTGTTTTGGTTTGGTTTTGGGTTTGTTTGTGTTTTTTTTTTCACTCTTTGGGGGCCTGCCTCCCAGCTCCCAAATAAGTACACGGAGACTTATTCTTACTTATGAATGCCTGGCCTTAGCTTGGCTTATTTCTAGCCAGCTTTTCCTAACTTAAATTATTCCATCTACCTTTTGCCTCTGGGATTTTACCTTTCTCTGTATACCTTTCTTTCCTTATTCCATGGTTGATTTTGTGGCTGGGTGGTTGGCCTCTGGTGCTCTCCTCTCCTCTTTTTCTCAATCCTCTCTTCTCTTCGATTTATTCTCTCTGCCTGGCAACCCCACCTATACTCTCTCTCCTGCCTAGCTATTAACTGTTCAGCACTTTATTAGACCAACAGGTGTTTTAGACAGGCAAAGTAAAACGGCTTTACAGAGATAACAAATGCAACATAAAAGATTGCAACACATCTTTGCATCATTAAACAAATGTTCCACAGTATAAATGAGTATAACACATTTTAAACTATTATTCCACAACAGAAATCTCCAAAACACATTGTCCCCTGATATATGGGCTTAAGGCATGCATGTTTATGTTGATGAAAGAGAACTATGGGGGAAAAGTGAGGAACTAGCGGAATGCCATATATAGGGAGCTCAAAAGCTGAGGCTCAAAAACCAAATTTCACAGTTTAGGGAATAAATACCGGAGGAAAATAGAGGAAGGATGGAGTATTTTGATTGAAATTTTGGATTATTGTCTGAGAGAATGTGGTTTGGAAAGTTAGAGGTATAAACCAGGTCAAAAACTATCAAAGCTAAGGTCTCCCTTCCAATGTGGTGAGAATAAGGAATATATATAGTCTCTAATATTGAAAGGATTAAAGGTGGTGTTTGAAGTCAAGGTCAAAAGCCTAAGAATTCAGAGCCAAGGAGAGATGGGAAGGGAACAAAAACTAAGATATAGTTGAAAGTTGTAGCTGGATTCGAGGTATAGGTTCACATTGAATGTCTTGTCACTTAGAATTTTGTTTCAGAAAGTTGGTGTGGGGAGAATGGACTTCATTAAAAGGCTTCAGTAGACTGGGCAAAGGAGGGCTGAAATGGAGAGCTGGAGCTGAGTCTGGGTGTTTAGTGAAGATCAGTGGGAGGTGGGAGAAACCTCCAGCCGCACACTGCCTTCTCTCTCAGCATTCCGTTCTATCTACTCCGCCCACCTAAGGGCTGCCCTATCAAAAGGCCATGGCAGTTTTCTTTATTTAACCAATGAGGGCAATACACAAATAGAAGACACTCCTACACCAAAGTACCAATAAACCCACTCAGAAATGATTTCTGAGACTTCCAGGTAATAGGAACCAGCATGAAGGACTCATTGATTTTGAGAAACACATGTGTATGTGAGGTTTAATCAAGTAGATTGCAGCCAGTTTATATCATAATTGCCATTTTCAGTCGCTTGAAACCATTAAAAATATTTAGAGAGAATATCAGGCACTAAGAAAAGTTTATCTCTTCATGAAAACATCCTAGATTTAGTTTCTGAGAGAAGCTCCAAGATCAGTTAATTTATCTTAATAGTAGAAATGTACTGATTAATGATCATCATAGCAGCACTGACATGCATACATTAAAATAGAAATATAAAAAAACATGTAAGCACAAATCCTAGTTCCCAATCTGATGAACTCATTAGAAACATAAGTATCTTTTAACATTTCCCATCTTCTTTTCCATAGCACCAAGGAAAGCACCTACAGAGAAGATTTGAATTCTGGAGAGCTTAGATCACTTAGGCAGGTGATGTGTCCCTGGCAACTTGGCATACAGGCATTCTTTTTACCTTGGCATCCTTATGGCATTGTTTAAAAAGCTGCTTAAGACCTCATCAGTCTCCATTCAGTTTCTAATAGGCTAATTTAAAATGGCCTCATCTCTCTCCCCTGCTTTCAGCCTTTCTGTTCCTCAGTTTTCTTACATTTTTGCAGTGTGATCTTTGTCCCCCTGCTAGTCTTCTGTAAAAAGACTACCAGGCCGAGAACAGAAAAATTGAAGTCTTCTTTTCTCTTCTAAGTTTGCTTCTGTATCTGTTTCCTTGTCTATAAAAGAAATTCACTTGGGCAGTAAGTACCTGTTCTTCCCACATTGTTTCCTGATGGTCCTTTTTCTTGTTACCTATAGTTCTACTTC
Source organism: Ondatra zibethicus (assembly GCA_004026605.1). Lineage (NCBI taxonomy): Eukaryota > Metazoa > Chordata > Mammalia > Rodentia > Cricetidae > Ondatra > Ondatra zibethicus. The sequence goes on along the minus strand of PVIU01008864.1, from coordinate 44,490 downwards.
TTCAGTGTGTGTGGTGCACATGCACGTGTGTAGTCTGTATGTAAGTGCAGAAATTGATGTGCAGTGTTTCTAATAATTGCTCTTCATCTTTCAAATTTAATTTTTCATGTGTATTGTGTATGATTGGCATACTTGTGCATGTGCATGTTTGCATGTGGGTAGATGTATGTCTGTTGACCTGAGAAGTCTTTCTTAGTCTTGCTCTCCTTTATTCATTGAGGCAAGGTCTCTAAGTGGAACATGTTGTTAGTAGTCTCCTAATCTTTGTGATTACAGGTGGGCTGCAATGCCTACCTGACATTTACATGGATTTTGGGGATCTGAACTCTGGTCCTCACACCTGCAGGGCAAGCACTTTAACCTCTGAGCCATCTCTCCAGTCCTACCTTATTTTTAAGACAAGAGTTCTCACTGAACCTGGAGCTCATTCTTTCTCTTAGTCTGAGCTCCAGAATCTGTCTGTCTTTCCTGTGCCACCATTGCTCCTGCCCCAGCACTGGGGTTACCTGTGTACACCACTGTACCCATTTTTATGTGAGTGCTGGAAATATGAATGTAGCCCCTCATGCGTACACAGCACGTACTTTAACAAATGAACCACCTCCAAGTCCCTTTCCTGTTCCTTTTCTCAGGCACACAGAGTATGGATGGTTGTTTAAAAACACCTAAAAAACTGGGGATGTAGCCCAGTGGTAGAGCATTTGCCCTGTATTTGTAAGGCTCTTGGTTTTATCCCAAGTACCACAAAAACAGCAAAGCAATATGAGAAAATATAAAAATATGAGTTTTTAAAATAACTTATTTTATTCTCATAGGTTTGTTTGCCTTATTTCTTAGCCAAACACTGCACACACATGTCTGTGCGTATGTGAATATGTACATGTGTGTGCATATGTTTGTGTGTGTGTGTATGTTTGGTTTATAGCTGTAGTAAAATAAGACAGTAGCATTTTTTCCTACTACATTGAAAAATGTAACAGTTTGATATTATGCAGTATTGATAAGGTTGTAGAGCAGTGCTTCCTTTCGCACATTGTTGTATAATTGCTCCATCCTCTTCAGAGAGCAGTTCGGCAGCATCACAACAACTTTAGCACAGTAATTTTAGCGTATGTATAAAATGGCTTACTGACTTAAGAGATCTCTGAAGACACTCATTTCAATATTAAGAGTTATTCCTCAATATTCATTATTGTAAAAATTTAGAAATTGCATATTTCTGTTATGAGAGGAATGAATGGGATATATCTTTATATCCTGCAAGTGATAAAAAGTAATACAAAAGATGAAGGTGCTATCTGTATTCACCAGCATTTTAAGTGGAAAAGCAAGACATAGAAGCATATATTCACTGTAATCCATTTAAAGAAACATTACCCAGTTTTATGTGTATGTGAGTAACCAATAAAAATTAGAACACATATTGAACTGGTAGTTTCTTTGGGTTTTATTATTGTTACTGTGTTTTGACTTTGCAAGGCAGTCTTACCATACTGACCAATAGGTCTCAAAACTTTGATTCTCCTACCTCTGCCTTCTAGGTACTAGGGTTTCAGGCAAGTACTACTATTCCTGGTTTAAACTTTCTCCTCTTCCCTTTTTGTTTGTTTTTGAGACAGAGTCCTCTATAGCCCAGCTGTCCTGGAAGTCACTGGTAGTTTGTGCTAGCTTTGAACTCTTGACTCTACCTCAGTCTCTGGCATATAGACACGAGCCGCCGTATCTGGCTAGAAATTGTACTTTTTTATTTTATATAGTCTTCTATTATACTTTTTAAAGTAGTTATATATTACTGGTTTATAAATCAGTAAAGCCAAAGCAAAAAAAAAAAAAAAAAAAAAGATAAGCAATTAGTTCCTGAACAATAAAAAGTTACCAGGAAATTTATCAAAGGTTTGGAAGAATATTGTTGAGAGCATATTTCTAAGACTTCAAAATGAGACAGCAACCATAATTTGTATTTTGAGCAGGACTATGCAGCACTATTAAAAAAACTCTACCTTTCTATTTCTTTATGTTAAATCTACACTTCTTTCATATCTGTGTTCTACAGGTAACTCGAGACCAGATGAAGGTATTTATACAGCAGGAATTTAAGAAAGTTCAGAAAGTGATTGCTGATGAGGAGCAGAAGGCCCTTCATTTAGTGGACATCCAAGAAGCAATGGCCACAGCTCATGTGACTGAGATACTGGCGGACATCCAATCTCACATGGATAGGTTGATGACTCAGATGGCCCAGGCCAAGGAACAACTTGATACCTCTAATGAATCAGCTGAGCCAAAGGCAGAGGTAAATGGGAATGCTGGTGATTTCAGCAGGGAACTGTGGGAGCCTGGCTGCCATGTCTGCTAGCTGTGGGCATGCCCGCTTGTGAGCTCTAATCATAACAAACTGAAAACTTAGGAGGATTTCAACCAGTATAGACGCTAGAGTGCAGGCATTAGCTGCTAGTGGCCTATACCTGGCTTTTCGGCCTGGCAAAGTATTATCCAATGTAATTTAAAGGAATGTAGTCAATGGGGCAGATGCTAATCATAGTTAAGAAGAGAAACCAGAAACCTAAAGTAGAGAAGAGGACAAGTGACAGACACATTTCATCTCAAGCCATGAAATGAACATAGAAATGATTAAAGTTACTTTAGAGATGAGAACAGGACTGGGTTAAAATGAGTCAAGTAAAGCCTAAAACAGTGCAGAGTGAAAAATTATGGGTCTAATTTTCTGACTAACAAAAGGGTGCTTCCTTCCCATTGAGTGTCTAGTGGCTCTGTTTGTATACATTGAAGGCATATTTGCTGGATTAAGAGCATCGCCAAGGGCTGTGCATTGTGGCACAACTACTTAGGAGAATGAGAAGGGAAGGTCACTTCCACCTGTAGAGTGAGACCCTGTTTCAACAAGAAAACCAAAATTCTTAAGAAAACAACAAAACAAACAGTAGAGCATATTGTGAAAAAAAGGGAGTATAACACAAACAAAAGACACAAGGTAAATGTGAGTCAGTATTACTTAACTGTATGCATTTCATAACAGAATAAAGTGTTTGGGGATATTTCAAACAGTATATTTGGACATTTCCAATTGTATATATATCAAGGCAAAAGCTAGGCATGGTGATAACTAGCTTTAATTCCAGCCCTTAGGAGGCAGAGGCAGGCAGAACTCTGAGTTTGAGGCCAGCCTTGGTCTGCTAACATAATTCTAAGCCAGCCAGGGATATACAGACCCTGTGTAAAAATTGGGGGAAAATCTGGAAAGATGTCTCAGCAGTTAAGATCACTTACTGCTCTTTCTGGGGACCTAGGTTTGGTTCTCAGTATCTACATAGTGGCTCACAACTGTCTGTAACTCCAGTTCCAGGAGATTTAAAGTTTCCTCTGACTTCTGTAAGTTTCTGCATGCACATGTTGCATAGACATACACCCCGCATATACACATAAGGAAGGAAGAGAGAGACATCTAGAAAACCTAACTAACATGACTATAAGCTTGACTATTATAGATGAATCTCTATTAACATATATTTCTTAATTATACATTGCATTTTTAAATGAGTTTCACAAACAATACCTTAATCAAGAGCAGAAATATTCATACAACAAAATTGACCTTAAATTTGTATCAATAAACCAAGATCCATACCAATGCAAATCTCTATTACATATCCCCCTTTAAATGTAAACAAACATTTATAAACAATATTTGGGAATTTGGACGTAGTTCTCTCCAACTGCTTCCTGCTTTGTGTTGGGCAAAGTAATTTTTGAGGGTGTTTACGGCGACCTTTTGGGGGTTCTTGGTCTACCAAACTACATCAGTGTGGAATGATTCCACAGGTTCTCATCCTCTTTGGAAACAAAAGAAGAACCTCTTTCCAAAGCAACGTATCCTTAGACCCAAATTTTGGAGTCAAGATACCTTTAAAATATATAGGTTGGTTTAACTTAGCATCCCATACAATGAAATGTCCCTCTACTTAGCTCCTTCACAGTCAAAAAATTCAAAGAAAACACAATGATATACATAATCCAGACTCTCTGTATATTCCATCTTTATGTGGCTTATTTTTCTTAATTTATTTTTCTACAAGTTTAGTATTTATTTTATTATCTTTACTCCTTTAATCTGTGATTGACTGTACTCTTTTATATTCTGTTTACTGTCTCTTTACTCTTTTTCTTCTCTTTCCCAAGCCTATGTACATTTTTTAAACACACTGTGACTCATTTAGAGGTCTCATGTCTGAGTCTGTCCTTATTGCATATGTGTAGTCCTTTTTCTGACCAGGACAACTTTTTAAACTGCTAAGCACTTCTTAAAAACCTAAGCAGCAGCATATCTAGGGGAAATACAGCCTTGCCTGCTTGCTCCACCCCGTCTGTTCACTGCCTCTGAGACTGCCAGGTGGGAGCTGTTTTCACCCTCAACTCTGATAACCAGTTGGCCCATGCTGCCACCAAGTAATTTGCAGCACCCATTTAAGTGCTCGGCCTTCTGAAAGAGCCAGAGTTCACACTGGCAGCACTGCCCAGAAAGCAGCCCTTTCAAAACCTTGCGACTTTTTCTGCTACTGCTGAACTATTTTTTTTTTGTGTGTGTGTGTGGTTTTGGCCTACAATTCCTTCCCAAACTCTGTCAGGTTTTAAGTGGATTTTAGTTGGCCATGTTGGCGCCAATTTGTTGTAGGGAGTCCCGGCTGCTCAGACTCCCAAAATAATTGCACAGAAACCATATTATTTACAATACTGTTTGGCCTATAGCTTAAGCATATTTCTGGCTAACTCATCTCCATTAATCTATGCATCGCCATGAGGCTGTGGCTTACCAGGTAAAGTTCCGGAGTTTGTCTCTGGTGGGACTACATGACTTCTCTTGACTCCGGCTTATTCTCCCAGCATTCAGTTTAGTCCCCCCTGCCCCTGCCTAGTTCTACTCTTTTGCCCTATCACAGGCCAAGACAGTTTCTTTATTAGCCAGTGGTATTCACAGCACACAAAGGGGAATCCAACATCAATATAATAAAGGGACAAGAAAGAAATGCTAAGCTCAAAAAAGTATGAAAAATAATAATGGTGCCCAACTTTCAGTTGAAAATGTAAACCTTCAAATTTAAGAAGTAGAGCAAACCCGAACAATATAAATACTTAAGAAATCCACACTAGGACATACTAAATTAGACATCTGAAAAATGAATAAGAAGGGAATATGCCTTGAATATAGAATTCCGGAAGAGAAATTACAGAAAACAGCACTTTCATGAAACATGGTAAGTATGTCTTAATTTATAGGTTTTATCTTATGTTATCAAAAATGATTCAGATTTTTCAGTTAATTTAAATTGCTTTTGTTAAATATATTTTTGTATCCTTAGTATCTTCAGTAGTATAAGAAGAATTGTTTTAATTTTTATTATAAACAAATTTATGTATAATGCCTCATTATACATGAGGCAGAATATAGAAATGTTCATGGATTACAGATTGAAAATAAGCATATCAAGCATATCATTCTATTTTTAAATTCGGGTCACTTCTCATACACATGCCTGGAGGGGGGGGGCAAACGTCTTTGGGCAATATTGTAAAAATAGAGTAAAAACTAGCAGGAGTGTTAGCTAGATACTTCACTGGCAAACGGGCTTCCTGAGTGAACACATGCTCTCTAGAAGTGCCCCCATAGCTCTATATTGTATCCTCCTATTTTGTGCAGTCCTTGCTGAAATGGAAGGAGGACAGTGAGGCACAGAGGTAAAGGTCAGACTGCAGACTGCAAGGAGACACAGGAAGTGCCCAGATATCCATTATTTCTTAAGCATATTATCCTGAATAATAAAAATTTGGATAAAATATTTTTAATATTTAATTCTGATAGGGTAGAAACTCAGAAAACAGAGAGGGAATACTTCTTAGCTTGAATTATGAAGCAAATACCAAAAACTGACAAAAATATTAACATAAAAATTACAGATCAATACCCCTCATGAAAAGTCATAAAACCTCTTAAATTAGCAAATAATATCTCGTGATTGAATAAAACTTTATCCCAAGAATATAAGGTTAGTTTAATATTGTAAAATTAATCAATACAATTAATAATTACAATACAGTACAGAAAATCCATATAGTCATTGATAGATACAGAAGACAGAAGACAAAATTCAGTATAATTTGTGACTAAGAAAACTTCAATTTGATGAAGAGTACTTGGAAACACCATGAGCAATGGTAACACCCTGAGTTCTGCCCTGTACAGCAGTGAACAAGGCAAGACTGCATCTTCACCATCATGAAGACACTGCACAGGTGGGCCTAAACTTTAGAGGGAGAAGCAAGACTGTCATCGACAGCATGACTGCTGATGCCAGAGCCTTGTGCATGCTAGATGCACCGCCAGCTGAGTATATCCCCCAGTACTCTGCCAGTTTTTGAAAGGAGAATTCTGAGTTGCAATGAGATAATCCTAGGAAAGGTTGTTTCTGGGGAGAAATTATTAAAAATGAAGTGTACATATCTTAAGAATTTATTTTTGAATTTAAAAATCTACTAGTTTTTACTTTGTGTCCAGGTATTATTAGAAAAATGTGAGTTTGCTAATTGAAATTGAATGTCATATTCTCAGTATGAGCTACATCCACTACCATTTTAAATTGCAATGGAAATGTTCACATAGCATGTTAAGGTTCTGGGTTTGCTTCCGGGCACCCTGAGAAATCAAGAGTAAACTACTTGTCTAATATATCTAGTGTTACTCTGTAGTGAAGGAGATATGATTCAAAGAAAGTTAAATGTAGAATCTTAGGGATTGTTGTAATTTAATTTTTGTAGTATTTTGCATATTCAATGTATATGCAAAATTGTTACTAATTTTTACCATCTTTAATGAATGCTGTGAAGCATTTAAATTCTCAAGAAACAATAACTCTTGGACAATGGTTGTCTGTCTTACCTTCATTTTTATTATTTAACTTGTCATGATTATTGCAGGTTTACCTGAATGAGCAGATTTTAGATTCAACTTGAAAATTGGTGAACCTTATTTCCCCTGGTCAAAAGTAGAAAGGAAAAGTCACATTCTAGTGCAGTGTGTCATCTAGGAGCACTCACGACGTTGGATGGAGGGATTTGGGAATATTGCTTAATCTAAAAAGTCAGTTCTATTATTTGTGGCCAGAATTAACTTATAATGGCAATAAAAATTAATCTTAAATCCTGCTATATCTTTGCCTTAACTCCTAAGTAATTATTTACTATATTCTTATGCACCTTAGATATGAACAATACAGTTTCTTTTCAAATGTTTGAAATCCAGTGAGGGAGATACCCTGTGGTACTGTCACCATCAGTTTCCTTTAGGTGCTAGGTGAGAAGGATGAACTCCACAGGCACAGAGATTAGAAAAGAGCATCATTTTCCCAAGCTCTCAGTGAGGAAGTGTTGACAGAGGTTTCTGTCCCACCTGGTCCTGCAGCTGCTCAGTCCTAAAGAAATACACAGAGGTCTACTACATTAATTATAAACTGGTTGGCCTATTAGCTCAGGCTTCTTATTAATAATTCTTACATCTTAACCCATAATTCTTGTCTGTGTCAGCCACATGGCTTGGTACCTTTCATTAGTGAGGCGTTCTCATCTGTGTCCTCTATGTCTGGGCAATGACTGCAGACTGAGCTTTCCTCTTCCCAGAATTCTCCTGTTCTCGTCTCCCTGCCTATACTTCCTGCCTGGCTACTGGCCAGTCAACGTTTATTAAAAATAATACAAGTAACTGAATCAAGACCATTGTCCCACAGCAAGGAAGTTTCTGAATCAGGCCTGATCTTAAAGGAGGGCCTAGAATTAACAAGGCTTTCTAGATAGAGGTGAACATTTGGGGTAGCAGGACCAGCATGTGCATATTTTTTACCAGAAAGTTATAGTCATCTGGATGTTTGGTGACATCATCTAAATAGACGTATACTTTGTAAATGTGCTTGTTTCATCTGTTTATTCAGTCCTTCAATAGTGAAACTTTTATTCTTGCTTTCTGCATACTTTGTAGTAGTGACTGTTGTTTCTGAAAAAATGGAATACAACAAAAGTCTCTTTCCTTTCTTCTCCTGTTCCCTCATAAACAATATCAATGAGTAATTCAGAAGAAGCTCAGTAATGGTCCCCATTATTGAACACTGTATCACATACTTGTTTAGAAAACTGAATCTTGAAAAGTTAATTACCAAACTTTTATGCTGGAATTAATGTGAGATTGTTTTTATAACTCAGAAATCCTACTCAGTCTCATACAAGCCTTCCTATGTAGGTTGGATTCTAATTCACCACTCTTTTTCCTCAGCCTCACAAAGTGCTAGAACTGAGGGGTGTAATGAAAGCCATACACAAATCCCATTTCATAACCATTGTATCAAGATGTGTGGCTGTGAGGAGAACTTGCTTTAAATCATGGGAGAGCATTTAGATGTATTTTCCTACAAGGTTCTCTTAGATCGTTATGTTTAAATAGCCAAAGATAATTGAAAAATTGTGTTGAGGTTTAATTGTGTCACTGATGGTTGTATAACTCATAAAATTTAAATTATATGAACTTTCCTTGCTGTATTATAGTACTCTTGAGATGTGTAAGTTGATCAAAATGCAAAGAAATCCTCTACTACTCTATATCATCCTTTCAGCGCTTTGCTCCCTCTCTCTCATTGAAGTACAATGATTAGTGCCCTTACACCATTCACCCCTCAATAGTCTGCTAAAATGCCCTTCTTTTCAGTCTCCAGTCCATAGAATGATTAAATCACTTTCCTGGCTGGAGCTTCCTTTACAGGCCTAATCTCTGGTAATCAGTCTTTATCCAACTTGCACTCTCAACCCACAGTGCCCTTAGCCTCACTCTCATACTACCCAGAATACATAGCCACATCCTCATTTCTAGTTCTACAGACTCCAAATTCCTCCCTCTCCCTATCCCTTCCTATCTTATCATCTGTCTCTCTAGTAATTAAAACTGTTATGTCTTTCTTTGCTCTTGTTAGAGTTTTCTTCCTACTGTCCTATCAATCAACTGTCTGTCTGTCTGTCTGTCTATCAATCAATCAACTATTGTGTCTATTTTAATTAAACTGTTATGTCTTTTCTCTTGTTAGGGCAGTGTTCCTTCCACTTTTCACTATTGTCAACCTGGGAGAATCCTGCTTATCCAAGTATCAATATATATGTCATCTTTTCTTCCCTTTTGTCTCTGAAATCATTCTGTTTATCACTTCGGTAGAGCCCATAGCATATGTAGTTTATTTTCTGTGTATGAGCTCTTTGTTGAGAACTAATAGAAGGTTATCCTTAGCACTACACACACTTGTATATTTTTAGTGACCCACACTGAATTACTACTAACATTAATCAGTAACCTTTATTAACAGTGTCCACTCAGGTACTATGCTTAGCAATTATGAGCATTATTTAATCCTCATATTGATCTTATTACCACAGCGACAGTTATTACCTTACTTTTTAAACTAGGAGGTTGAAGTTGAAAGAGGCAGAATAACTTGGCTAGAGTAATACAGCAAGTAAGTGATAGAGCCAAGATTTGAACCCAGAGTGTCTAGTTCCAGCTTACACAAGGTGGAATAATTTATTCATTGATTTTTCTGGGAGTACAACCAGAAGGTATGTTCTCTACTGAAATCAACCCTAAATGACTGATGAAGGGAGTGTGAAAGGATAAATGACTACCATGGGAAAGGTTCAGAGTCATTTGAAAAGTCTCCTTTTGTTACAGAGGGAGATGCCAAATCATCTGCTGTGATGGTTACTGAGGAAGTTAGGTCAAGAAAATGAACCACATAGAAAAATTATACACATTTTTGCAGAATGAATAAGAAAAAGAGGAAAAGTATTGTTTGGGTAATGAATGAGGTAGATTACTGATGCTCAAACTACCCATTTACAGACGGGAAAACCAAGGATCGTTTTAACCAATTAGCATGTCCCAGTGGCACACTGTCAGAAGTCTCAGAACTTCAGCTGGGATCTCTATTTCTTGAGTCCTAATTTAGACTCTTCCCGCCTCAATATGCTGTATATTAGAACAACTGTGTTCATATTTCAAGAAAAAGGGCTAGACCAAGACAGAAATAAGTTTTTGAAGAAAACAGCTTGATGCTTTTGTAGCTGGTCAACTTTGCCCAAGACTACTGCTATTTTGGGGTTCTTCTTGGTTTGCTGAGAACTAAACACTGCCAGCCATAGAAATAAAAAAGCAAGGCTATTATTTAGACCTCCTAGGTCTGTGTTCACATTCCATGCTTGCAAGGGCAAATTATCAGTCCATCTCTACTGAGTAGTTTGAACATAGGGATATATTAGTCTTTGTCTTAGCTCTTAGACATCTTTTGGTTTGTCTTTGTTAAAATAAGAAGACAACCTTGCTTTTGGTTTGGACATGAAATTAAAGGGAAATTAAATCTGAGTCAGTTTTTACCAACGATGATTTCTAACCCTGTTTCTTCTTTGTTTTTCAGGGTGACGAAGAAGGACCCAGGTAAGACCACATTTTTGCTGCTTGTCTGTTCTCAGAAGTGGAACGACGTTTGTGACCTTCTAATGCTCCTAAAATATAGATAAGGAAGGGACTGCAGAGAAAAGGAATATCTGTCTTAATCCAGGGCTGTCAGGCCTTTGTTCTGTAGGACTCCTGTCTCCTTCCCCGTCTGTGTCATTTTCTGCCTGTAAATTTCAGATAAAGGTAGACTTGAAAGTACATAGTGACAGGGACTTTGCTTTGTTCTTTAGCACATTCAGAGTCCTTGTTCAGAAGAGCGGGCTCTGTATTTGAATGATAATTAGACTATCGGGTGGACATACTAAACTTACCATGTTCTTTTCTGAAAAAAATTGGGTTTTGTGAATGTGCATTATTTCTGTCACAGTGAATAGCAAAATGAATACTAGGTCATAGATATAAAAAACATTATTTAAGGGGAGAAAGGCCTTTGTACTTTACTGTATCAACAGTTGGTAGAAATTTAACAGAGCATTTATTATTGCCTCAGTCTTATAATGAACTTGGACCTGACTTTCCTCTCTTCACTCTCCATCTGCTTGAGCAGTGAGAAAGGACTCTAGGAAATGCTGCAGCTGTGCCATCAAGCAAACTGTAATGGTCCAGACAGGCCCTATCTGTCATGGAGTCTAAAGGACTTAAGACAGGGAGATATCAAAAAGGGTGTCTGGGTCTCTGCTATTTGAACTTTATTTTAACCACAAGTCCTTCCTTCCTAATAAATTTTAAGTAGAACCTCGGTGAGTTTTTCTTCACCTCAAGCATTTTTCTTTCTGTGCAGTTGAGGCTATATCCCTAGGTGATCCACTGTCTTTGTCCCAGTAGAGCCTGAACGGTTTCTGCAGAGTCCAGAGTTCCTCAGACCTCAGTGTCACTAATATAGCTCAGTTCCTTCTTAAAGGAATCTAAACAAACTGTCCGAGATTGCCCATAGAGCTAGTTTTTGACTCTGATTTTATTTCTGACCAATGAACATAGTTCCTTTTCCTCCTGTCTCAGGTTTTATTTTTTGGGTTTTTTTTTGTTGTTGTTGTTTGTTTGTTTTGTCATTGTGATGAAATAAACCCTGCAAAAGCAGTTTAAGAAAGGGTTTATTTGGGCTCACAATTCAAGGTACAATCCTTTATGGTGGGGAAGTCAAGGCAATAGGAACTTGAAACAGCTGGTCACATTCCATCTGCTGCAGACGAGCAGAGCAGTGAATGCTTGTGTTCACCCCACCTTCTAATTTTTATGTTGTCCAAGATCACACCTAGGGAATGGTGCCTCTCACAGTGAGAAGGCTTCCCACTTCACTTAACCTAATCAAGATAATTCCCTACAGCCATGCTCAGAAGCCAACATAAACTAGATGATCCCTCCCAAGTGTATGTGGAGGTTTGTCTAATAAGTAATTTTAGATCCTGTCAAGTTGACAGTTAGAGCTGATTAGCACATTTTGAATTCCTCCTCCACTTAAAAATGTATTGTTTGTAAATTTCATGCATGAATATAATGTGATATGATAAATCTACCCCTTACTTCCTCCTCCCTAACTTTTTCCATATCCCCACAGTGATTTTTACCTTCCACCTCCATGTGTTCCTTTTATACCCACTGAGTCCAGTTAGTGTTGCCATTATGTGCATGGGTATAGGAGCATCCAGTGGAATATGGGCAACCTGTCAGCTGTCACAACCCTGAAAACCATTGGCGTTTTTCTTCCTCCAGCAGCTATCAGTTGCCAATAGATCCTTACCTAAGAGTGGGACTTTGTGAGCCTCTCCGTCATCCAAAGTCTGGGATTTTGGCTGGCTCGATTTTATGCAGGCCCTGGGAGTGCAGTCGCTGGCACTGTGGGTTCATGTGGGTAGTCTGTCATGTCCTGAAAGGCTGTTTCACAGTAACCCTCCACAAACTCTGGCTCTTAAAATCTTTCCTCCTCCTCTCAAGTGATCCTCTGAGGACTTTGCAGAGGAGGGCATATGATACTGATGTCCCATTTAGGGCTGAGCAGTCTATGATATCTTAGTCTGCATATTGATCAATTGTGAGTCTCTATGTTAATCATCATTTACTGCAAAAGAAACTTCTCTGATGAGGGTTGAAAACATAATATATGGCTATAAAGATAAATATTTAGGGAGCTAAAATGATGTCTGTTAAGCAGAATAATAGTAGGTTTTCCCCTGGGGCTCATGACCTACCCAGCTGTGGATTCTTGGGCCAGGTAACAGTACCAGGCATGTGTCCCATTTTGTGGATTGGCATTAAATCCAGCCAGGAAAGTGCTCGGTTATTCCCAGAACATTGGTCCCACTTCTCCATGGGCATATCTTGCCAGATTTACAGCTGAGTTAGAATATTGGTTACAACCTACTCACCTCCTCCCCAATAGCCTGTGTGGTATCTTCCACTACTGTGGAAGCTAGCCACTAGAGATGAAGCTTCTGGGTCAGTATAGCTCATTTGCCCCATGTCTACTGACTCAAATATGTGGTATCTTCAACAATAGGGTCTTGCCATCAAATTCTGGAGAATAACCAAGAACAATAGCAATAGACTGTGATGTTTTGGGAGAGTCTGTGGGACTTCACTGATCAACAGGACTTGGCACCGTTGAATCCCTTCCTTAAAATGCTCTAAATGATGTCTTGGATCTGCATTTAGTACTTCCTTTTCTTAAGAACTGTATTTCTCAACTTCTACTTTAGAACTACAGAGAAAAAAAAACCCACTCTGATTTGCTGTGATTTGGGCCAGACACATCAGAGAATCCCTTTAGATTCTACCTTAAAACATTTTCAGGAACAGGCTTGTTCTATATTATGGTTTCTACCCTCCTAGTTTCTTCCCATGTTTTTATTCCTTTAAAATGTGTTTGTGGGAGCTGAAGAAATGGCTGAGCAGTTAAGAGAAATACCTGCTCCCATATGGCAGCTCACAACCATCTGTAACGAATTCCAAGGCATCTGATGCCCTCTTCTAGCCTTTGTGGGCTCCTGTTCACATGGAATACACATAAATTCATGAAATCACTTACATAAAGAAGTAAACATTAAAATTATGTTTATGTTCTTCCTGTAGCACAGGCATGTGCTACACACCGTAACACACATAATGGTGACTAAGACAGACATGGTACCTACTTTGTGCGTTTAGAGTCTAGACAGAAGAGGTGATTTTGTAGAGCAGCAGGATGGAGGAAGTGATAAGGGAAGTTCAGGCTGCTTGAGGAAAGAGTTAAACCATTGTCTATCCGAAAAAAAAGGAAGGAAGAAAAATAGAGGAGGGGAAAGAAGGAAAGAAGCAAGAGTGAATGAATAGAAGGGAGGGAGGAAGGAAGGACGGACAGACGGATGGGAGTCCTAACAGAAAAGGTTGTGTATAGATAAAGGTTGGAAGGAGAGAAGGCAGCAAAGGATGAGCATGGCTTAGTTCTTGTGGGTAGAGGCAAATTCTTATGTAAAACCCTAGACAAGGGAAAGTAGAAGATAAAAAGCACTGTAATAATTTTGATCTTTTAGAAACTTTCTTAGGGTATTTGCACTATCTTGCAGTCAGTGGAAAGCCATTAAAAAATTTTAAACAACAGACCTGTAATCCCAGCATTCAGGAAGTAGAGGCAGAAGAATTAAGGGCTTGAGGCCAGCCTTGTTAGCCTGGGCTACATGAGACTCTTCTCAAAAAGAGCAAAAACAACACTTTGGACAAAAATTGGCCTGAGTAGGTTTGTATTTTAGATGTCTCTGCTTTGTCTTCAGAGTGGAAAATGAACTGGAGGTAATCATAAGCCTAGGTAAATTAGGCTGGGCGGTGCTGGCGCATGTCTTTAATCCCAGCACTCGGGAGTCAGAGGCAGGCAGATCTCTGAGTTCGAGGCCAGCCTGCTCTACAAGAGCTAGTTCCAGGACAGGCACCAAAGCTACACAGAGAAACCCTGTCTCAAAAACAAACAAACAAAAAACAAGAAAACAAAATAAGCCTAGGTAAATTGACTTACATGAGGTGTTTTTGTTTTGTGTTCTGCAACAAAATCTGTGAGAGTGGGTACTACATAAAGACATTGATTTGCTTGTAGTTCTGAAGGTTCTAGGGATCATGGCACCACTATCTGTTGGCTCTGGTTAGGACCTCATTGTGCATGGCATCATAGTAGCTTGAATATGTACAGAAAGGGGCTCAATGCGGGAGGTTTCAGGCTCTCATTTTCTTGGAACTAATCCAACTCCATAGGCCTAAATTAATTCCTTCCCAGGGTGGTGCCTCAGTGTCCAAGTCACATTCCAGTAGGCCTCACCCTTTAAAGATTACATTACCTCTGGTTATGGCCACACTGGGACAAATCATATCTAAGCTCCAGCACTAGACTTGTAATGATATGGTCCTGAATCAGTGTTTTTTTTTTTCCAGTTATTAATTACATTTTCCCCACTTTGCACAGGCATTTGGTTTTGACACCAAATTCTCCATGGCCCTTTACCCCTTTATTGTCTAGCTTCTTGAAATCTAGGACAGACACAGCTCTAGACTTTCTTTTCCCCAAAGAGAGTTCAAACAAGACCATGCTTAGCAGAAGTCATAGGAAGGCTCCATGGGATAGTAAATGGCTTTTCTATCCTGACAGAGCTTGATTAGGCTGAACAGTTCCATTTTGTTATGACCACATTCCAAAGTCACATTGATTAGAAGAGTACAGGGACACATGCAGAGAAGTGTGAGAGACTAGCTCTCAGGTTTAACTGCAGATACCTTAGTGTCATTTTGACAAGGCATAGCGTCTCTTTACTAAGATGTCAGGCTGCCTCCCTCCAGCCGCACTGCCAGATGTGTCAGCCGGACTCTCTTGCGCTGGGAACTGACAAAACCTTTTTCAGTACTGTGTGCTCTTGAGAGCATGCTCTAAATTGGCAAAAAGAGGATAGAGGATTCTTATTTTCTTCTTAACCTTTAAATCCATGTGTGTTGGTTCCATTCAGCTTATTTGTGTTGAACTACCATTTGGCTCAATCTATTCCAATTAGCACTTCAGGGCAGATTGCCTTTGATCTAAAATTTATTTCATTTATGATATATACACTTTATCATTTCAACAAGCCAAAGGGAATTTTTTCCAAAGTTTTCTGTGTTGCTGAGAGATTAAAAGAGAGTTTGATGTATAAAGGAAGGAGGGAAATAGAGGTCTCCCAGCATAAAGAAGGCTAAGTAATGAATATTTGGAAACTAGGTTCTATATTCAGTCATCTTCTACTGAGGAAGGAACAATAACAAAAATCCTATATCCTGTGGAATAGATTTTTCTTCCCTTTCACCAGCTAGAGTCTTCTTGTCTTCTTTACTCTTGAGTGTTGACTTTCTAGATAGAGACTGTGCTTTTGTTTATGCCTGTTCTTTAGCAAATTTTACTGTGTCGTTGTCTAGCAAATTAACAACAATAATTGTAGCTGCCCTGTATTGAAGGTTTATTATATCCAAAGTGCTTACTATATATTTTCATTTAATTCATGCAACTCTTATGATGTAATTATCCCATTTGTTAAATGAGGACATATTAATAAATTCTCAGAGAGAACACAGCTAGATAGTAAGTAGCAGAACTATGAAGTGAATCTGATCTGTTTTGGAGCCTCATTTGAACCGTCTGCAGATGGCAAGCACAAGGCACTTTGTGACCTTATGTGAAAGTCAAGAGAATTCACACACAGTCCTCAGAGAATCACTTCGGTCTACTTCCTCTAACCTGGGGATCATGACTCACTGACGTATAATTGCTATGACCTATTTTCTGAAAGTGATTTCTCTTCTTAGCTACTGTGCTTATCCAGGGATATCTACTTAATCTCCTGAGCACCAACACCAAGGGAGCCAAGCAAGCCTTTGTTTGACATCACAGGATAGTTTCCTATTGCTCTCTGCCTGTTATCTACCACTCAAATCATGATACACAGTCATATGGCTGGCAAGGATCCTTAGAGGGTTTGATAAGAGCAAAAGACTTAATATGTAGAACATGGATACTAACTATGATGGAGTCATCTTGTAGATGTGTCTTTGAAGCCCAGAATGATTATTTTTTTGTTCAAGCAAGAAAAGCAATTTACACTTTTGGCAGCAATTTTCTGTCTTCTCTGTACTATTATGGGAGTTCTTGTGTTCACTGCTTCACAGATTGGCTTCTTCTCTCCCCCTGCTGAAGCCTGCTGAGAAGTAATATGTGTTTGAGGAGAGGGCTGGCAGTATGATTGGCTGGAGTGAGAGCAATTGTTTTGTGGGAGGCAGAGAGAAAGACCCTTAAACTCTTGTGTTCAGAGGAAAAGGAGCAAGATCAGTATTAAATTTTGATTTGTTGTTGAGGTTTTGTGTGACTTTTCTTTTTGAACTAAGAGGAAAATGGCTTTTTAATAGTATCAGTTATACAGAAAACTTCTGTAGAATTTTCATCTTCAAAGCTAGCTGTTATTCAGGCATAAAGTGCCTGTTGAGATCATTGTGAATGTGACCCATGCTGATTGTCTGATGAAATAGGAAGCATGTTTGGAAGGAGTAAGAGCAAAAGGCATTAACCTACCTATCTTTTTGTTTGTGTCTGTGACCAATGATGTGAACTTGGTCAAGTCACTTAACCTTGTACACTGTTATTTCTGTGTAAATACTCACCTCCCTTTCCCACCTTTACCAAGTTTGGGTGTTTGTGTTAAGTCATTTTTCTATTGCTGCAACAAAATACCTGAGATAAGTTAAGGGAAGAAAGTTACATTTTTCTCATGTACAGTTTCAGAGGCTTTAATCCATGGTCATGAGCTGTCTTGTCCTTGGACCTGTAACAAGACATTACCTCATGGAAGGTAGTGGATGGTAAAAGAAACTTCCTCTCTTGGTTCCTGGGAGACAAAAATATACGAGAGCCAGAATCTCAATAGCTCTTTGGTACATACTCCTATAACCTGGTTCCTCAGCAGAGCTCACTTTCTAAGGATGTGCTACCTCCCAGTAGTGCCAGAGTTAGGAGCAAGCCTCTGTCTAGCACATAGTCTTTGGGAAGTATTTATTCATTTTAGTTGTGTGTGCTTTAATTAGTAATTTTTAAAATTGTAAATCACAGTTTTGTTTCCTTAAGAACAACAATGGTTAAGGAAGAAGAGGCCATTAATTTGTTCGGGTGTGGGGCAGGCATGGGAGTAGTAGGAGAGAGGACATCATCTATTTATATTTTAAGTAAAGAAGTTACCCTGAAGGTGCATGCTACATATTCTACTTTCCCAAAATGATTAACCATATATTTTTCTGACCTCCTAGAGCTTATCAAAATAAAATAATTAAGTCACTGATATACATGTTTCTTTTGTCCTCAGATTGCAAATTGATGGTTTGGTTGTTACATTCTCTTCAATTTAGGAGGCTTGTCTAAAAGCTGAAGAAAGGGACTCTGATATTTGTGCATAGAGTAAAAACTGCTGGACTGCTTATTAAGCAAAGTAAGGTTCCAACATTTAAGTTGATATTTAGCCTGGGAGTCTCTTAACTGATATTTCTATGTTATGGAGCATGAGCTTACTTTGCCTATGCTGAGTTGGGTTGATTATCTCCTCCTCTAGCCAGGTGGACAGTGAAGCTACGCTATACATTGTATTGCCTGTCTATACCAAATTAGCCTCCTTGCTCAAGTTTTCAGAAACTTGCCTGAGAGTCACAACTTTATTTTGTGCACATGTATTAACAAGAGAATCCATTTACATCTGGAAGAATGCCTCTGACATGACTCTGCCTCCAAATGTAAATGCTGTATAGTTATTGCATTATATTCTCTTTACATCTGCCTACTGTTCAGGATTTCATAATGCTAAAGAAAGGCTGGATAAGAACAGGCTTGGATTGTCACTTTTCCTTCTCTTCTCTGATCAATTTCTATCTGCTATCCTGCACGGTAGTTACGATGATGTGCATGTTTATACTCTAGACTCCAAGGTTTATCAAAATGAGGCTCTCCATTGAGAGTTCTGTTCCCTAACTTCTTAAACAAAAGAGATTCAGAGAAATTCTCTCATTAATTTATCCAGAAAACATCTTAGATTGCCTAAATTGTGCCCAGGTCTATGCTAGTGAGGACAAAGACTTTTGTTGGGTTAGCTGCTTGTTTGTCCTGGCTGCCCAGAACCGAAATAACCACACAGATACTGTATTCTTAAATCACTGCTTGGCCCATTAGCTCTAGCTTCTTACTGGCTAACTCTTACATATTAATTTAACCCATTTCTATTAATCTGTGTATCGCTACATGACAGTGGCTTACCAGCTAAAGTTCCCAGCGTCTGTCTCTGTTGGACCCATGGCTTCTCTCTCTCTGCCTTCCTTCTCCCAGCATTCAGTCCAGTCCTCCCTGCCTACCTAAGTTCTGCCCTATGAACAGGCTAAGGCAGTTTCTTTATTTATTAATGGTAATCACAGCACACAGAGGGGACTCCCACATCAGACTTTTGTTCTGTATTTAAAAAGATCTCAACTTCTAATTTGAGAGAGTTAATAAACAACTTTATTATCATATTTAATTGCAGTATAATAATCATTTAAGATATTTAAAGAAACATTAATGAAATAATGTGAGGATATCAATGAATTATGTGAGGATATATTTTAAATATTAAATCATTTATTGTTCACAATAGCCCTAGTAACTGGTCTATATTTTATCTTTATTTTTTCATCTGAGATGAAAAAATGAGTCACAGAGAAGTTAATACATTTATGAGATCATGTTGTTTTAAAAACAAAATGGCAGTCAGCCGGACGGTGGTGGCACACACCTATAATCCCAGCACTTGGGAGGCAGAGGCAGGCAGATCTCAGTGAATTCGAGGCCAGCATGAACTACAAAGCGAGTTCCAGGACAGCCAGGACTGTTAATAGAGAAACACTGCCCCCCCCCAACAAAAAATGGCAATCGGCTTCCAAGCTCAAGTAGTTTGACTCCAGAGTGTAAGCTATATCATTGTATGATAATAATCCTATAAAGTAAATCTATTGAGTGTAAAGTACTGCAAACACAAAGAATTCTTCTGGATCTTGGCAAATGGGTAGAGCGAGGTATTTTCTGATGGAAGGAATAGGAGGTCATCCAAGCAAAGAAACCAGCAAATATAAAGGTTCCGAGGTACGCATGTGCTGTGTGGGGACTGCTGAGTGGCTGACTGTACAGCTAGACTGCAGAGAAGTGCCTGGGATGCTGTGCTGAGACAGCAAAAGGGTTAGACCTAAGCTTCCTGTTACATATTACTTCTTGATGCCGAGAATGCCTGTTCTTTGTCTAGTCATGCCTCATAATTTGTTACACATTGTAAATTACTTGTTTTTAATGCCTCTGTTTCTCCATCAGTATATGACATCTGGGCCAGTGAAAAGACTCAGCTAGTAAAAGAGCTCGCCACCAAGTATGAGTCCTGAATTCAATTCTGAAGGTTGACATGGTAGAAGTAGAGAATCAGTTCCCACACATTGTCATCTGATATGCACATGCATGCTCTGATATACAGGTGCCCACATACCTACACACAAAATATGAGAGAAAACGTTTGTGGAAGGACTTCATTGATTTGCATTGTATTTATATTCCTATTTTTACAGTTCTTATCTTCTAATTTAAAACCAAGTTTGGAAAATAGTTCTCTAATTCCTTTCAAATTAATGGAGAAAGGCAATCGTAATGTGTACCAGCATTTTACAAATGTAGGGTGTAGATCTTTTACTTAAAACCTAGTCAAAGAAATTGATGTCAAAGGATGCAATGTTGGTTCTCAGAACTGATTCTAAGCAGTTTGTTTGTGACCTCACTCTCTTTCATACTGTCTTCCTAGCCTTTTGGCTTGGTTCTTAGCAGAATAAGTTTTAGGAAGTCAGAATCCCAGCATCTTTTTAAAGAATAATTGTATTTGATGGCCTTGTAATGTCCCTCTCTCATGTGGGCAGCCACAGCAAATTTGATCATTGTGTCTTTTTTTGTTGTGCAAGAAACCTGCTAGTTAGTCTCAAGTGCCTTCTTGCTTTTTCCCAGTGAGAAGCAGGCAAGAGGTAACAGTGTATTTTCCTACCCTCTAAGGGTCCTCTCTCTCTCTCTCTTTTTTTTTTAAGATGGAGGCAATGGAAACTTTCAGTAGACATCTATATCACATGCAAGGAACACATACTAGTGGGTGGGTTTTATTTTGTTTTCTTCATTTCCTTATTCCAGTCTTTTTTGAGTTGGTACATACTGTAGAGTCACTGAGTGTCCTTAGCATTAAAACTATAAGAGTGATTTCAAAGTTTTAAGAAAGACAATACTGATATAATAGTATGGTATCTCAAATGATTTTTACTATGGATCAAAATGTACTTGTTTAGACACCCTAAACATGAGTCCAGGATCATGAAAAAAATGCTTTCTTATCCATAAGCAGAGATTTCAGGGAACAAAAACGCTTTCTTATATAAACATCCCACTCCCCAAAGTCCTCAGTACCACTACCAGTTCTCTGTAGGTTGCAATGTGGTTGTAAAATGAAAAGCATTTTGTTTCCTTGGTGACTACATGTCTCCTTACTCTCTGCTTCCATCAATTCTATTTAAAGGAAAGTGAGATTGAACGTGAGAAAAGCAGTACAGAGAGGGAGGAGCTGACAAATTTCAAGGAAGCCAGGCAGGGAAAGCAGTGCTTCTCAGCATTTCTCTGCTCTGGCTGTTAGATGCGTCTTGATCTAGGTGGTGTGGGGCAGTGTGGCATTTTATCTGTCCTATGGTACTGTCATTTAGACAAGAATAAAGTGACCAAGATGGCAGCTTTGTCCTGTCTTTAAGCATTGTCCAGGATTGGTAGCAACAACAGTGAGACTTCTTGATACAGTGAACATTGAATGGGAGCTAGACCTATGTAATCTTAGAACTTTTAAAGCAGTATTTATAGTTATCACCTTTATGTTTATTATGAAACTGATATCATAAGAAGTTGAGTGATTGACCTATAACCATACAGTTAGCAAGCAATATCGCTAGGACTAGAACCCAGAGCTAGCAAGCTTAAAATTTCCTATGTTTAGTGTTTATACTTCAGTGCATTTGTCAGGAGGTAGAAGATCTAGATCTTGTAACTTGTTGGCTAGGAGTAAGTAAAGCTGATGGATAGGATTATAAAAGTCAACAGGGATACAACACTTTGTCAAATACAAACAGGTAGTTTGGGGGGAAAAAGGTTGAGAAGAAAGTACCTGAAGGAGAATAAACAGGAACTGCAGTCCCCAGACAGGTACACATTAGTTTACCCCCTGGCTTTTGTTGAGCCAGCAACTGCTATTGCCTCTTCTGAAAGAGCCACTGTTCACCCAGTGGCAGGTGCAGGCCAACTGTTGCCATGACAACGGCAGGAGAAGCAAGCAGTTTAATTTCAGAACTGATAATTAACTGGGGGGTGGAGTGGGGGTGGGGAACAAATTGGGGTGATGATTGTTGTCAGAGAGAAAACTCCGCAATTATTGGCAAGCTTGCATATATGTAAAGGCCAGGCACAGATGCTGCAACCCAGCGTGCCCCTGACATTCAACATTCATCCCCTCTGCTTGGGAATTTGATAAACTAAAATGAAGGGTCGAGTTCCCAGCCAACTGGGTCTCTTTAAGGAACATGAGGAAAGAAGAATGTCACACTGACTGTGAAAAGAGACTTGGGGGAGCATATGAATGAGTACCTCAGCAACACCACCCAGTCAGAAGCAATTCAGAAATACTGTTATTCTAAAGGATGGGACCATAAAGCATGCTTCTTGGGAATTCCAACCTCTGTGGTTAGGAAGGAGAAATGATTTTCTAGAAAGTAAAAGACTTGTAGAAGTGATCTACTTAGATGTTTGATTCCGGCTTTGTTTTATCAATTCTTTAGAAGCTGTATTGGTGAAAGCACCCCATCACACACATGAACCAATCTCTGTCTTGGTTAACTGTACAACCTAGGAAGAAGACATTATTATTATTCTTATAGAGATCCATAAATGTTCAGGACTTAAAGCAAGTCTCAGAACTTGTAGGTCCTTGTACTGAATCCTATTGTCCTATTATGTTTACTTATACCATTCTGTTGGGAGATCATTGTCCCAATCTAAAACCACAACAATAACAAAAACAGAAAAAGAGTAAACAAACAAGAAAAGTATTTTCTTTTGTATACGTGTGTCTGTGTGTCCAGCAGTTGACATCAAGCATCTTCCTCTGTCATTCTTATTTTTTTCAAAATTCTAATTTTTTATTACTTTATTTCTAAGAGGAATGTTTATTATGTTTTGCAATTATATACATTAGCCCCATTAAAAGACAAACACACAGATTCAGGCATTCTGATGCTGAAAGTCTTTCCTTAAGAAATTATAAGTTCTCTGTCACTAGATGACACCATTTCTACCCTTCCTACTCCTTCCATCTGCCCCCTCTCAAGTTCACACCTCTTCTTTAATTACTGTTGTTGCATATATATGAATGCTCGTACATGTATGTACATGTGTTTAGGGAGGACCACTTGGTATTGGGTAACTAATGGGGGCTCACCTCTGGAGAAAACTGATTCTCTCTCAGCAGCCATTGCCTATAACTCTTCATCAAGGAGTGAGCCTTGGGAATTTCTTCCATTCGGGTTGCCACGTCCACTGGTATTGTCATTATGAAGGTCATATTTAGGTAATCATGTTTTTGAAATTTCCTGGGTGCAGCTTTCCTGTCATATCTAAAGATAAGATACTTGCTCACAACAGGCATTGTGGCCATCTGGCTTGTAGAACCTTCCTGTTTTTCTTCCACAATATTCCTTTAGGCTTAGGTGTAGGAATTTCATTATAGATGTACCAGTTGGGGTTGGGCACTTGTTTTCTACATTTTGTCCAGTTGCAGATCTCTGTTAAGAGTGTGTATCTGCTGTGGGAAGAAGTTTCTCTGATGAGGGCTAAGCTGCATTTTCCATGGGTATACACATTTACCAGACAGTAGAGATTGGACAGGTTTAGGAAAGTTGACAGTACTAGGTTCTCCTCGCAGTTCCCCAACCTCTCCAGCCACAGGCAGTTGGCTAGATGTAGAGCACCAGACATGGATTCCCTACTGCTGAGCTAGCTTGAAGTCCAGCTAGACAGCTTTTGGCTCCCCCTCACCCCCAAATAAAATTGCCACTAAATGTGTCATTTGGGATATCTTGTAGGCTGGTGATTGTTGTGGCTCAGACTTTATAGCTGAGTAGGACTGTTATTTACTTTTCTTTCTTGGCAACTTTCATAGCATCTTCTGATATTATAAGAGCTGGTCTTCAGGGAAAGGGCATATTAATTTAATTAATTATTGTGTGTACGTGCACCTTGGTGTACAAGTAGAGATTAGATGACTTGCATGAGTTGGTTCTCTTCTTCCACAATGTGGGTTCCAGGGCTCAAACTCAGGTTCAGCGGGTATCTTTGCCTACTGAGTCATTTCTTTGGCCCTTCTAACTTACTTTTTGAATTGGTCTCTCACTGTACCCGGAGCTCCCCATTTGGGTCAAGCTTGATGGCGAACAAGTCTGTAGTATCTACCTGTCTCATATTACCTTTGCTTACTGGGGTTACAGATACACACTGTGTACCCCTCTTTTAAAGTAGTGCTGGGGAACCAAACTCAGATCTTCATGCTTTTGTGGCGAGCATTTTACTCACTTAGCCATTTATCCAGCTCCGGATATAGTATTTTTTAACTTGTAAAATAAAATTTACCACCTAAGCAATATTGGTGAATGTTCTGTTGTTAAAATCTGGCTCCTTTGTAACTTAATATTAGTCCAGTACTCCTGATCATGTAAGTATGAGTGTTGAGATTTTTTTTCTAACTTGTTTCTGTAGCTCATGCTGGTCTAAAGCTATTCTTAACAATCTGTTTATTCAAAATACCCATGGTAAATGTATTTTTCATAAGATAGATGCTATAGTATATAGCAAGGAAGTTTCCTTATATTCCTGTGGGATGTATGTGTGTGTTGTGGTAGACAGATTTTATTTTAAAAATAGCAGAGTATTAAGAGGAAGAGAAAAGGCATTAACTTAGTACTTATGGAGTTCCTACTTTGTTCTAATATTGTCTTTGTTGCTAGGGATATATTGTGAACCAAACATGTAAGTCCGGCTTGGGACGCAGCTCAATAAAGTCTTAACCTCAGGTATATGAATTCGCCCTGGGTTTAATCTCCAGCACCACAGAAATAGGGCATCATCCAGCACTGGGGAGGTGGAGACAAGAACAGAAATCCAAGGTTGCCTCAGCCTCTGCTCCATAGGGAATTACAAGCCAGATGGGCTCCCTGGGACCTTGTCTCATTTAGATAAAAGAAGGCAAGGCAGGAAGGAGGTATGGGAGGGGACACAGAGAAAAGAACGGAATTTCAAGTATGAGTTTAGGAGTGTAAATGGTGTGTAGTTTTTAAAGGACATCTTAGGAGGCCTGCTTGTCTTTCTTTTAATATCTTTTATAGAAAACAAAGCTTTCTCAATCCTTCCTTCTGGCTAGAAAATATGGAGCATGGAGTGATAACCATTACTGAAAAGTGTCAACTTACCCACAATTTTCCAGAACTTTCAAAACCTAATAAGTTAATGTGCATGTGAAACAATATCAGAATTTAGGAGTTCAGCTGACTTAATTACTATGCTGGAAAATGTAATTTTCCTGTATCATAGAGAAGGGATTATTTCAGAGATGTCGTTGATGTGCTGATTATCAACAAAAACAGTGTAACTTTTCCTTTAAATTGGTCATGGTCTGAAAGGCCTTTGGAATAGTTCTCAGTCCTTTGTTCAAAAAAAAAAAAGTAACTTAAGCACTGTCTGAAAGTATAGACATGGAAACTGGAATAATTAAAGCCAGAAGAAATTTGTGGCTGTCATCTAAAATCTCGGTGAGCCTTCTGTCATATTTTTCTCTATCAGGCTGTTTAACAGATTTCACCAAATGTGCCACACAGTGCTAGTGAGGTATTAGATCTTGGTAGAAAATAAAACCACAGTCTTTGTGAGTTTCTTATTAGCCTGTGGTCTTCTCTGTATTTCATTCCTTCTGTTGGTTCAAAACTCTGCAAGCCTAAAGAACATCAGACTCATGAAAAGACCAATGTCACATGCCTGCATAGGTAGAAATCCTCCGACATGGTTTCCGAAGCGTATGAGACTGTGAATTGGATTACCAACTTGGCCTTCTAAACTTGGTTTCATGGGCCAGTGTTATGTTTGGCAAATGCTGCCTATTTTTCTAACTCTTGGAGTTCCACAGATCCCGTGGTATGATTTACAACGGAGTAGTCCTGCGATAATAAGACAGGTTTCCCTTATTTAACCTAGCATTTCCATACTTGCCTGTCAGAAGGCACCTTTCCCACAAAATACCATTTGTAAGCAATGTTCCTTTAGATGAGCTATGGGCATGGTGCTAATGTTATTCACCATCCAGGAAGAGGGTGTAACGATTTATTGACCCAGCTGGGCCTTGGTGGTGCACACCTTTAATCCTAGCAGTTGGTAGGAGGCAGAGGCAGGTAAATCTCTGTGAGTTCAAGGCCAGCTTGGCCTACAGATGAGTTTCAGGACAGCCAAGACTGCACAGAGAAACCCTGTCTTGGGAGAAAAAAGGATTGAATGACTCATTTCATACTTTGAAATCTTACTGCATTTTGCTTCAAAGTACTGGGACTTCCACACCATTTCACAACTGTTAAGATCATTTCTTTCCACCACGATTGAAAATGTAAATATTAAATATATAGATAATGAAGTTACTGTACATTCCTAGGGGAAGGAGACCTAGAAATGACTGCTGAGAGTTTTTTTTAAATCACTAAAAAAATTTTTTAAAGACAAGAACAATTTCTCTAGTTTCATCTAAAATGTGATAAATAGAATTTGTGTTGTCTTCATTGTAATTAACACTGTAATCCCTTTTCTTCTGCTTGCTTATTTATTTGTTTTGTTTTTTGGTGCTAAGAGTATCTAGCCATACTTGGTCTCCTCTCTATTTTTGACAGTAACAGCACTGTGGGGCCACTGAATCCCAAGCATCTAGCATGTTAACTAGTTCAAAGGAATTGAGATCTTGATCAAATGAATGAATGCACAGGAGTGGCAAACACATTGCTAAATACAAAGCAATGTTCATTTTTTTTTCAGTTTAAAGTCAGTGTTTAAATTGACTTTGGTCTCATGATAGTGCCCTGTACATTTAGAGAATATCAAGGGTCTCTCACATTGACAGGAGTCAAAAAAAAAAAAAAAAGTGTTTTGCAACTATCAAATACTGCATCTGATGAATAGTCATGGTGTTTGTTTATTTGCCTGTTTTTCATTAAAGGTTATGGAAATGCTTACCATTCAGTTTCAGAAATTTTTCTAATGTGAGTAGGCTTCATTGACAAATAGATTTTACACTAAAATTCAGTTTTCTGACTTACAGGACAACAGACAGAACAGTAGGACCAGAAAGGCCTGCAGTAGAACTTGCCTGCCTTTCAATTTTTTCATCTATAATATATAAAGGCTTTAGTCATTACTCTGCATATTAAGGGCTAAGATAATACACATGAAAGGCTGTATATAAGAAAAACCATCAGAAACAATATACTATGCCCTTTTAAAATGTGAAGTGCTAAACACATGAAATGAGGTTGGATGATGACAGGTCAAAGCTTTTTGACATGGTATTTGTGAAGACATAATTATATTGACAACTTCAGATTCAAAGGTAAGTCATTTAAACAATCATTTACTAGAATTAGCAGAGAAGAAGCAAAGAAACTGACCTTGATCACCTATACAGTTTATATTACATCTTGTAGTTAGTTTGATTTTTACTCTTTGGAGGCTCCTAAATAAATTCACAGGGACTTAACTTACTTATGATGCCCAGCCTTTGCTTGTCTTATTTCTAGCCAGCTTTTCTAACTTAAATTATCCTCTTTCTCTTTAACTGTGTTTTGCCTCTGGGCTTTTTACTTTTCTTTATTCTATATGTCTTTCCTTCCTACAATGTGGCTGACTGTGCGGCTGATCCTTGGTGTCCTCCTCTCCTCCTTTTTCAGCTCCTCTCCCTCCCTCCCTTTCTCTCTCCCCCTCTCTTAGAGTTCTCTTTCTGTTTGTTCTCTCTGCCTGGCAGTCCTGTCTAAGCCTAACTGTTGGCTGCTCAGTTCTTTATTAGACCAAACAGGTGTTTTAGGCAGGCAAAGTAACACAGCTTTACAGAATTAAACAAATATAACATAAAAGAATGCAACACTTCTTTGCATCATTAAACAAATATTCTATAACATAAACAAATGTAACACATCTTAAACTAATATTCTACAACAGCATCTCATTTCCTTATTATGTCAGTTGTGAGAGGTGGTTTTGCTGTTCATGTGTTAGATTGGTGATTAAATTGAATGAGAGTGGCTTGTCCAAGGTTGCTCGGCTGCAGCTACAAGTGTTGAGAAGACTTAAAAGGAAGACCTTCTTGTTCTGTATTTCATGTCTTTGTTCTCAGACTGGGATTGTTCAAAACATGACCCTATTTTATTCTCTCTTTCCCAAATGCTTTTATCCTTGACTCTGCTTTCCTAGAAAATGGTAACATCCTACCTCAGGGTGTTAAGGCCAAGTTTCTATACCCCAAATGAATTTACGGAGCCATTCATTTGAATAATAATATTCAAACTTAAGTTTGGACTACATACCTCCACCATGCCAACACAGTGGGTGAGGGAAGCACAGCCCTGAACCCGGGGGAGGGGCAAACTTTTAAAGGGGAAGTGCCATAATCACGGGAGTTTGAGTCCTGTTGTCTTGGGTTGGGTGAGGAGTATATAGGATAAGGTAGTTTCTGAAACCATTGGTCAGTTTTTGAGCGCAGAAACCCTAACAAAGGGCTATTAATAACTGACAAGGTATCTTCAAGGACAGGATGCCTCCTAGGAACATCTGGACCTCATTAAATTTTATGGCCCTGCTCCCTGTCTTCTTAATTGGCCAGTTTTAGGGTATATGTTCAAATTTCTGCTATGGCAGCACATTTCTGGAGCCAGGGTCAAGACTTGGTTATTTACCAGGTGGCCTTTAGGGAAAATGGAATTTCTGTAAAATTAAGACTTAATTAAATCTTTGGTCTCACACTCCCCCCCCCCTCTGATTGGTATTTAAGAGTTCCAGTCATGGAACTCTTTTAAGTTTTATTGTTTTTCTGGGTTTCTATGGGAGCAACTGATATTGGGTCCGCATTACCATTAGCGTAAAACCATACTAGTTTTTTTTTTTTTTTTTTTTTTTTAAATGCAGGACCTAAAAGTAAGCAACATGATTAAGATAAGAAGTGGATCCAACAGGGTGGAAATTAAAATCATAAGCCAGGGTGATGAATTAAACCAGGTGATGAATTAACCATCGTTGGTTAGCCTTGTGTTCTCTTTTCCGTCAGGCAGTCCTTCCCTAACTTTAGCTACATATTCTTTCACAGCACCCTAGTGGTCCACATAAAAACATCTTTCCTCTCCCAGAACTGCACATAATCCTCCTTGCTGTAGGAAAATGAGGTCTAAACTCCTGTTTTGCATGACTACTTCAGCCAGGGAATTTAGAAATTCCTATAAGTGGGAAATGGAGGCTTTTAATCTTTCTATGTCTAGGTTGATGGCCGCTCAGAGGCTGGAATAATGTTGACTCTGGGTAACCAGTGATGCTGTTCCAGTCCCCATTCCAACGAGGCTGGCTTTCAGCAGGATGTTTAGGGTCAAGGTGGTTGTTTCCTTTTAGACTGGCAGTATAGTTCTCTAATTTTTTCAAGAAATTTATTCTCTGCATGGTAAATGAATCTAGGAATCAGACATACCAGCACACAGAATCCTTTGGTGCGACTGAGGGTTAAGGTATGAATACTGGGGGTGGGGGTTGAGGCCAGTACAACATGCCCACCAAGTATCATTGTGAGGTATTAAGTAGGAAGCCCCTGGGGAAATGGCATGGGAAGAGTTACTTAGGCACTGTCGGTTGGCTGGGCTGGTTCCTATGCAGGTCCTAGCACCAGCCATCTGCTGGAGAGTCAACTGTGCTCTGGATCTCCATTGGCATTGAGTGGAGTCTGAGGTTTGACTAAAGGTTCCCATTGTGGTGACACCCTCATAATAAGGGGGAGCCGTATCATTACAAAGCCAGTAAGCCATGGTCAGATTTGACTTTGAGGCACTTAAGACTAAAATGGACTGAGTTATGAGACCGAATCTTTGGTCTCACAAGGGTAGGAGTCATCTTCATTGTTTCTGTTTTCTTCGCATCTCATGTATACTTAATTGACAAACCCTGACACATTTATCTTCAAGTATATGTCCGTCCAATCCAAAGACTTCTCACTCACCGCCTGGTTTCCATCCTGGTCTGGGCTACATCATTTCTCCCCAAGAAGTCTGCTGCTGTTGCCGTTCTTACCCTCCTTCCCCACCACTTCTTATCCCATTCTTGACATCTAAAGTAGAGGAAACTTTTCACATGTTAAGAAGGGTGTGCCGTTCTTGAATTATTAGTATATCATGTCCAGCTTTGCTTTAGAATTACCCAGGGGAAATGGACTGTAAAGTTACAAACTGACACTCTGCCACCGCTTCACCCTCATGTTGGCCACTATCCCACTGAACAGTTTAAACCACACTCATTTCTTAGTCTTCTTCAACAGGTGAGCAGATTTTTCTTGCATCATGCATGACCTTTGTGTCCTTGTGTGCTATGTCAGGTTCTGTCTGCTGAGTGGTAATCCTTAGATGTTCGTATGGTTTGTTCACTTACTTTATCCAGGGCTTCTGAGATAGTACTTAGGAACTTTATTCCTTACCCTGCTTTGGTTTTCTATAAAGACATATTGCCACATGAAAACATGTTCTATATTTGACTCATTGTTTTCCTTTTTGGTCAGGAAGGACTTGATATAAAGTCGTGTTTATTTTTTTAGTTGGCCTTTTCACCAGTACCTCCATATGGTAGGAAAAAAATCCTAAGAAGAGTCGCTATGCCAGCGCAAAGAAATCCAATCAGGTCAAATCAAACCAAATTAAAATGCTCATATTTTATTAAATGCAACACTCTCGGGTAGCTGAGAGCATGGCTGGGGTGACAGAAAACTGGGGAGCACATGCAAAACCTGGGACCACGTGTTCTTCCTCTGGGTGCCCACATAAATGCCCCGTGGGAGTGATCCTAATCCTCACCCGGGGAGGGGTCAGGACCTGGTATGCTGGGATTTGGAGTCCAGACCAATGCAACTCCCAGGCCAGGGGGCTGGGATGGTTGCCAGGGGCCAGTGTGACGCTTCCAACTTAACATTACAAATAGCCACTTATTAAAGTTTTGAATGAATGATAGCTTTGCTAGTAGAAGAAAGATCCTTGGTTTGGAATAGGAAGACATTAAGTTCACTTGCATATAATCTGTCACCATATGTAAGATATATCCCCTCAGCTGTTATTAATGAGTCTGCTTCCAATGTCTGCAAACTGTGGGTAGCAAGGTGCTAGCAGTTAGGGGTGAGGAGTTACATGAATAACTGTATGAGGTTTTGGGAACTAGTAAGATGTTCTAGATATGGAAGAGAAAATCTTGATGTGACCCAGCCTTTACTCCCTTTAGAAAACTTTGTAAGGAAAAATCACCCTTATAAATCAGCATTGTTCTGCCCAGTACTCCCAGGAACTGGCAGAGGTTCTGCTCAGACAGTATCAGAATCAAAGCTTAGGGCCTAGATTCATCCTTAGAGTCAGGCCTCAAGAACAACTGCCTCCACCATATGGTTGGTATCCAAATGTTGGTAGAAATGCTTATGTGTCATAATTATTGCTAAAGTTCACTTAGTCAGTACTGCCAATTATGATAGGAAAGTAAGTTCTTTGTTTTATTCAGAAAAATTCTAGATTGTGCTTACATAAATAACACTATTATTCACATCAGATCTATCCTGTTACTGTTTGAAAATAAAACTATGAGCTCATGTAGCTACCAAACTGACTTGAAGGAACTGCCCCTACTGTTGTAAGCACCATGTACCCCATGTTAGCAGGACTCCCCTCAGAGCCTTAGGCCCTTTGCTATCTTCTGTGGTGGCTTAAATGGATTCAGTCTCCCCTTTCCTCATATGTTATCTAAGAAGCCACCTGCTTATTTTTTGTCTGGTGTGCATACTTGTTTAGAAACATTTCTTTCTCTGTAGAAATTGATGGATAATTTGGTACAAGTTCTGGCTTCTGTAAGTTGTGTGATACTGGTAGCATAGATTTTGCAGCAATCAAGTTCTCTCTCCAAGTAAGTAAAACCTTATCATAAATTTGCTGTTGTTTACACTAAACAAAGATAAAGGGTTGATTTCTTCATAAAGTAGAAGGACTGGACTGTTAGAAGAACCTTGCCTGCTGCTGCCTCTCCTCTCAGTTGGCTGGGTAGAGGTTGGGGAAGGGGTGTGACCTGCTTCTGGAGGTAGCCTGATAATGAAACAGCAGAGGCCCAGTTGGAGAAGAGGCTCAATGAAAGAGATGGTGACTCTGAGGCTTCAGACTGAAATAGCTATGATTGTATGTCTGTATCTTCGTTCTTTAGGGTTTTCCCCCCATGAAATTAATTTTCTACAACCAAAACAAATAAAAATCCATGACAGAATTAGAATTAGAAAAAAACATTTAGGATAAGTACATAAAATGTATTCAATACTAAAAGTGTAAAATTTAATGTGATCCACAACTTCTGTTTTGAATGTCAATTCTAATTGTATGTAAGTTTATTAAGCTGTATAGCTTTTAGGTCTGGTTAATCTTGATGTGTGATGTTTTCACTTATTTCTAAACATTTTAAATAAGTAAAAATTTACCTTAGTTGAAAGCTTCTTTTATTTTCACTATCATACATACTGATAATCTATAATATAGCTTTTATACTATGTTTAGTTGTATATAGTGGAATTAAGACCGTAATATGTTAATAAGTTGGTGTTTACCATTATCCATTTAGATAATGTAAGCCTCAAATTTTGTGTCGTTCCTTTTTCTTACGACTGCATTTGTGTTATAATTTTCTCACAAAATTTTATCCTAATAAATGTTTGTGAAAGTCAAAAAAATATTTCGTAAATATGTATTGAATTCTATTTTTTTTCCTGAACTGAGTCAAATTACAGGCACTAATTCTTGAAGGCAGAAGTCACAAAATAATTGCACACCAGTTCAGAATTATGAATAATAAAGGGTTATTTATTTAGGGGAGACTTACAGATCATTGTCCTAGATAACAGTCCTCTGCACTAACGGGAGACAGGAACAGAGTCTAGTAGCTGGAAACCAGAGCCGGAAGCAAGAGTGAGCACACACTTTACAGCTGCATTCACAGTATAAGAGACCATGCCCAAGTGGACTGGTATCATAAATACTCTTGGCTGAAGGAGCTGAATGTGCTCCCACAGCAAATTCTTTATCAAAATAATGAGTAGTGAAATAGAACATTAGATTCTGTCCACAGCAGCAATTAGTAAAATTATATCCGGGTATATTCATTGGGTATCTACTGAATGTCTAGTGAGTGCCAAGACTACCTGTGAAGATTGGATTGGGTCTTAAGACTATGTAGTAGTGATTATTTCCTTTTTATTAGTTTTTACTAATTTTTGGTGGCCGTGTCAAAGAAAAGCATGATAATATTTCAATTAAAGGGAAGTTATTATATGTAAAGACCAATAGAATAGTCTTGGCTTCCTTACGTGAATCAGAAAAGATCATTCTGGACTTAGTACAGTATCAGTGGCCAATGGCCACGATGCTTGGTTCTTACTCTGGAGCTCTGCTGTTGGGAGACTAGACTTCCATTCATTTTACCCATATATCTGTATCTTTCCTTCAAAGTTGGACTTTGTTGCCTCTTTAGTTCATTTTTTGACTTCCCACTTTTATCTCTTGTTTACTTATCCAGTGTGTCATGCCCTCTGTGTGATATTTATGCTCTTGAGTACAAGCACTGGAGCTCTTTGGTTTTCCTTTCTGCAGTGTGCTAAACGTAAGTGAGCAGTTCTTGCTGTGACTCTGATTGAAAAATGGTTAGTAAGGACTTCTGAGTCCATGGCTGTTTCTTAGAACATGGTGACCATGGTCATTATAGCAACAATAAGAAGAATGGAATCAAATGAAGATCATGGGCCTGAGGAGTAAGCCTGACTCTGGCATTATTTAATTAAGTAAATTCAGGAAAGTCTTTGAAATTCCTCAGGCCTAAGTTTAAACATTTAGAAATGAGAATTTTGAATTTGATGTGACCCTAAAGATTCCTTCTAGTGCTCTCTAGATAGACAGACAGACAGACAGATAAACAGACAGACATTTATTTCTAAAGGTCTCTGTTTCTGGAGATCACAGACATTGTAATTGGAGTGGTGCTAATGGGAAGGAAGGTTAGTTTGTAAACAAAAGATGTTATTGGCAGCTCCACTTTGTGTTTGTCTCAGTACACTGGTATTTGGCCTCCATTTTCAACTTTGCTCAGCTTTCTCCCTCACTTTCTCCTGGGATATGTTATGAATCTAGAAAAGAGACAGAATGATTCTTCATTTCCAAGGTCAGATCTTTGGAAACATACAAGGCCATGAAGTCGTGAAGTAATGTAGCCTTCTGTGCAACATTTCTCCAGCATCTTTTGATATGTTGGGGTCATTATATGCTCCCAACAGTATATTTTACAGTATCGTAACACTTTCACAAATGTCAGCCTGGAAGTCTGGAGAGAAACCTTATATTTCCCTACTGCCACATCTCTACATAATCAGAAACTTCTGCCAAATCTTCCTCCTTTTGAAAGTCATGCTTCTGTCTTTTATTTCTCCTTTATTTCACGCTTCTCTTAAGAAGCAACTTTTTTGATTTGTGAGAGTTCAGCAATCACCTGGCTCCTCTTCCTCATTGTATGGGGTTCATGTGTTAACAATCCCAGCACTAAAAAGATAGCATGGCATCTTTACCTTTGTTGTGTTGAGTCATCTAAGTCAAGTATGGTTGGCCTTTCTTGCTTTTGCCTTTGAAGTAAAAAAGATTAGGAAGAAATTGCCTCAGTTAGACCCAGGTAAGTATTTATTTTAGCTTCTATATCAGTGAAAAATCAGTACTTCATGCCTGTTAATTAGAGGTGATTTTGATTTAGTTTGAGAGGTGTTGAAAAGTTTCTACTGTAGTTTCAGATACTAGGCTATCTGAGTCAGTACTGTATTTTATTAATTGGGTTTCCATTGACTGCACCTGGATTACATTTAGCTCCGTAAACTTCACCCTTTCCTGTTTGAATAAGAAAATTTAGTAATAAGTTAGGTCTTTTAGCATTATACCATAGTTTTTAATGGTGTCCTCTCCCTTTCTCAACAGTCAATAGAAAAGTGCCCTTTCCAAAGAGGAAGACAGTTTTTTTCCTTTGTTTTAACCTGACATTGACATCAGAGGAAGTAATTTGCATAGCTCAGTTGTTACCTGTTGACAAAGGTTTCTGTCCCCTCTGGTCCCACAGCTGTTCAGTCAGTCCTAAAGAAACACACAGAGGTATACATAAATTATAAACTGGTTGGCCTATTACCTCAGGCTTCTTATTAACTAATTCTTACATCTTAAATTAGCTCATTATTCTTGTCTATGTTAGTTACGCGGCTTGGTATGTTTTATCAGTGAGGCATCTTGCTTCCTCTGTGACAACTGCAGACTGAGTCTTTCCTCTTCTCAAAATTGTCCTGTTCTCCTCATCCTGCCTCTACTTTCTGCCTGGCTACTGGCCAATCAGCATTTTATTAAAGCAATACAATGTACAAACAGAGTACAAGACCATTGGCCCACAGCACTCCCCTCTTCCTTTTTTTCAAAACAAGAATTCTGAATCTAATCTCCTTTGTTTAGCTTTCTTTCTGACCATCATCCATACAACTTGTGGCCAATACTCTAAACAAAGAAAAACATCCATAATCCATTTTTTGGGAATACAGACATAGTTTTCTGGGCTGATTGGGGGCACTGGTAATCTTATGGGGACCTAAAGAAAATTTAGAATTATTATCAAATCCTGACTGGAGTATTCTGTGAGACTTGCTCATCTCAGCCAGCAGTCTTGAAACTGTTCTGGATGTAGAACTCAGACATCTGGGCCATCTGCTCCTATCAGAGATTTCTCAGGGGTCTTCCTTGAACAAACCTTATTTTTCTTAGTCCAGAATCCACAGCCTCTGATTTCCTGTGGAAACAAAAGCAAAACCACTTCTCCAAAGTAACATATCTTTTGACTTATATTTTAAAGTCAAGGCATTTTCAAAATAATGTATGTTGGATTAATCCAGCAACAGTTAAAAGCAAATGAGAGTCTAGCCTCATGGTGGAGGTACTGGCCAGAGCCATGTTTATTGCTACAACTCTATGGAGATTCAAGGTCCCTGCCACCACCAAGAAGCATCTTTTAGCAGCTGTTGCTCCTTCCTCAGCATTCAAACAATTCAAAGACAGCACAATAGCATACACTATCCAGACTCTGTGTATTTTCCATTTTTACGTGGCTTTATTTTAAACTCTATTTTCTTTTTCTTTTTAATTTTTGGTTTTTTGAGACTGGGTTTTTCTGTATCTTTGGCTGTCCTGGTACTCACTCTGTAAACCAGGTTGTCCTTGAACTCACAGAGATCCGCCTGTCTCTGCCTCCCAAGTGTTGTAATTAAGAATGTGTGCCACCACACCCAACTACTCTCTTTTTTATTTTAAGGACTTTATTCTTTTTTCTTTTCTTTCCCAAGCCTACACATATTTTAAACACACTATAAACCATTTAGAGGTTTTCTTCATCTGAATCTATCTTTACTGTATATTTCTCTTTTTCTGATCACATGAGTCTTTTAATTTGCTAAGCGATATGGCTAGGATTAAAGCCCTGGCTTTGATGGCTGGATCCACCCCACTCCTTAGCTTTCTGAGAGTCTAGCCTCATGGAGGAGGTACTGGCCAGAGCCATGTTTATTGCTACAACTCTATGGAGATTCAAGGTCCCTGCCACCACCAAGAAGCATGCTGTCAGCTATTCATAAACACCATTTAAGTGCTTTATGGCAGAGCCTCTTAAAAGAGCTGCAAGGTTTTTACAGCTAATTCTGAGTCAGGAAGCCTCTTTTAAATGAGAGTGCTTGCCTCTAACAAACAGAGCCCACCTGAGAAAATGCTGCTACCAAAAAGCCATGCTTCATTCTATTCTTATTTGTCTAGAATTACTTCCTAAGCTCTCTCAGTTTTATGTAGATGCAGTTGTCCATGTTGATGCCATTTGTTGCCAGAAGTTTCTGTTCCCCTTGGCCCCACAGCCATTCAGTCCCAAAGAAACACACAGAGGTCTGTATTAATTATAAACTTGCTGGCCTTTTAGCTCAGGCGTCTTATTAACTAATTCTTACATCTTAAATTAGCCCATTATTCTTGTCTATGTTAGCCATGTGGCTTGGTACATTTTGTCAGTGAGGCATTCGCATCTTGCTTCCTCTGTGTCTGGTTTCCTTTGTGACAACTGCAGACTGAGTCTTTCCTCTTCCTAGAATTCTCCTGTTCTCCTCGCCCCACCTCTAGTTCCTGCCTGGTCTCCTGTCTATACTTTCTGCCTGACTACTGGCCAATCAGCATTTTATTAAAACAGTACAATATAAGTGACAGGGTACAAGACCATTGTCCCACAGCAGTTGCCTGCTGGAGTTTGCTTGGCCTATGAGTTGTGTTTCTGAGAAACTCAATCGAACTTTGTATTCTCATATTCTGGCCATTTTAGTACAAAGTTCGATTGAGTTTATTGTATTTAACAATTGAAATGTTTGTTTGTTTGCTCTTTAATTACATTTACTTAATGTGGTGAGGTTGGACACACACACACACGTGGAGGTCAGAGTGCAATTTGTGGTAGTCCATTCTCTCCTTTGACCATGTAGATCACAGGTACTGAACCACGATCAGGCTCACTGTCTTTACCCACGGAGCAGTCTCACTAGTTCCTTACTTTATTCATTTTGTTTGTTTGTTTATATTTTTAAATCCCATCCTATCCACTATTTGGGAATGTAACATTTTAACTAGCAGGTCTTAAATTCTGACTTAATACTGAAAGATACTAGTATGTCTTTTCTTATAATGGCAACCTAAAAGAATTGACATAGTTAAGCCATTTAGATATGTAGTGATACCCTAGTTGATTTGTTACAGAAAAAATAATTTAACCTTAATTATTCTTTCCACAACCTCCCTTCTGAGATAGAGCTAAGGGTGTAGTCCTCCTTTGTTTTTACCAAACATGAGACAGAGCAAGATATAACAAAAATAAAAGCATGGACCCCACCCTTGGAGCCACTCATAGTCCACTGAGCCAAGTGGTACAAGTGTTTCTGATGCTAGAATCAGAACCCACACCCACAGTTGTGTGAAGCAGGAAACAGTAAAAATAACTGTCATTCAAGGGAATCTTGGAAATTTTACTGATGTTGACCTCTTTAGATTAGTATATGAACAACGTACATGGCTTGATGGAGGGTAGAGTATAAGTGTCATAATTTATTTATTTTTAATAACTTCACATCTATCTATCTATTTTTACATGCCAATCCCAGTTCCCCGTCCTTCCTCTCCTCCTGCTCCCCCACCTTCCCCCTACTCCATCTCCCAGTCCACTCCTCAGAGAAGGTAATGCCTTCCCTGCGAAGTCAACTAAATCTGTCACTACACCTCACTGAGGCACAAGTAAGCCTCTGCCAACCCATGCCTAGGCTGAGCAAGGTATCTCTCCACAGAGATAAAGTCAGTTCATGCATTAGGGTTAGATCCTGGTCCCACTGATACTGCCCAAGCCACATCATTATAATCTGGATTCAGGGGGCCTAGTTCGGCCCTGTTCAGGTCTCCAGTTGTCAATCCAGAGTCAGTGAGCTCTGACTAGCTCAGCTGAAGTATCATAATTTATTTGTTAGTTACAAGGAAAATTTGAATCATTGTCCACAATGAAGAAGTACATATAAAGCACTATTCTAAGTCCTTTGTTGGCATCAGACATTACTGCATAAGGAGAGATGTTCACAGTATTTATCTTTCTGACTCTAAAAGGAAAATCAACATGATTGAAGTAAATGTGGTGCATTCCAAGCAGCCATAATTTGGACTGACTTCTTCTCAAAGTTATTTCATCTATTCTTCTCTACTTCAGTAGAATTTAATAGGATAAATAAAAATCTTGGTTTCTTTTTTAGCCACCAAAAAAAAAAAAGCCATCTACCCTTTCAGTTATTCTCATGTTTCCTGTTTGTTGTGTTAGTCAGCAGCCATATAATGGTAAGAAACAGAAGCAGCCCCTCCTCCTAAGCTAGTTCAGATGCACAGGGTGAGTTGAGGACTGTGGAAAAGTGTTGTCCATGTGAAAGTTGGTTGTTTTTTGTTTTGTTGTTACTCTTTGGGGACCTGTCACCTAGCTCCCAAATAAATATACAGAGACTTATTCTTACTTATGAATGTGCCCAGTCTTAGCTTGTCTTGTTTCTATCTGGCTTTTCTACCTTAAATTATCCTATTTCTCTTTAATTACAGTTTGCCTCTGAGTTTTTACCTTTCTTTATTCTATGTATCTTTTTTTCCTTCTTATTCCATGGATGACTGTATGCCTAGCCCCTGGCTTCCTCCTTTTCTCACCCTCCCTAGATTTGTTCTATTTATTCTCTTTGCTTGCCAGCCCCACCTATCTTCTCTCCGGCCAGCTATTGGCTGTTCAGCTCTTTATTAGACCAATCAGGTGTTTTAAACAGGCAAAGTAACACAGCTTTACAGAGTTAAACAAATGCAACATAAAAGATTACAATACTTATTTGCATCATTAAGCAAATATTCCACAGCATAAACAAATGTGACACATCCTAAACTAATATTCCACAACAGAGCAGTGTGTATGTTGGGTAGGGACGGTGAAGTCTGGTTAGAACTAGAGAGTTTTCTCAATTTCCTTTTTTGCTTTATTCTCCTTCCCACATTACTGTCCTCACAACAGAACAAGCTTTCTCTGTTTCCTTGTTTCTCATCTTTTCTTATAATTTTAAATTGTTCAAGTATCACTTTGGCCTCAGCTCCACTGGAATTCTTTGATGTAAGACTCACCTTTGCCTTACCACTATCTTCAGAGAAAGCCTAGCAAACCCTTTTGTCCTTTGGTTAACTTTTCCTGAGTTATATGACCATAGCCAGTTCAGGACACTAAAGTTAAATGGGGGAGGAACGTTATGTACATTTTAGGGCCTTTCTTCCTGACATAGGTTGGGACATTGGCAGAGGTCAGCAAATTGCGTGATATTCTGCTATGCTGTGATACTGAGCCTGTCAGAGGTATACAGTCTAGAGAAAGTTTAGATTTTCTTCAAATCCATATTGTTTCCCAATAATTAGGTAACAGAGTAGCCCCCTAATTGCCAACATCCAGTGTCCTTCCCAGAATAAATTCATTTTGGGGGGGGAGGGACACACCCACCATTTCACAGATAATCAATGAGCATTAACCTATCATATGGCTTCTTCTCCCTTTTTAATTTTTTTTGTTATTATTATTATTTTTTTTTTGGTTTGTTTACTGTCATCTCTTACAGGCTGGGTATATGAGGAAAAGAGTGAATTTGGAGTCAACTGATTAAGTTAATTCCCTTATTCCTTCAGTGACAGGAAAAAGTCCCTGCTTTTTGGGAGCCCTGATCCCTAATATGTAAAACAGATCTGATTTGTGCCTCAATAGTATTGTGACACTTACGAGGGATTTTTGATAAATCATGTCAGAAGACTTCAGGAATATTAAAACAGTGTATAATTGTAGGAGGGAGGTCGCTTGTTGGTTACTGGCCGCCCAGCTAGCTTAGACCCGAAATAATCACACACTGTATTAATTAAATTACTGCTTGGCCCATTAGCTCTGCTTCTTATTGGTTAACTGTTACATATTAATTTAACCCATTTCTATTAATCTGTGTATTGCCACGTGGCTGTGGCTTACCAGTTCCCAGCGTTTATCTCCAGCGACTCCATAGCTTCTCTCTGACTCTGCCCTTTTTTCTCCCAGCATTTAGTTTAGTTTTCCCCGCTTAGCTCTGTTCTACCCTATCAGGCTAAGCCAGTTTTCTTTATTCATTAATGGTAATTACTGCATACAGAGGGGAATGCCACATCATATAATGAATTTAACTATTAGTAAACTGTGTTAGAAGTGGAAGCATCGGTTTCTGGCTGTTGGGTCTGTCTGTCAGTATGATTGACTAGTAAGGCATGTTTGAAGACTCATAACCAAGCTTCTAGTTCTCCAGCTCTGACTCAGGCTGTCACCAATCCCTGGGCTACTTTGAATAAAGATGTAAAAGAAGGCAGTGGATGCTCCCCATCATCGTGGTTCTACATATCAGAAAGGAGTTTTCATTTTATTCATGAACCAGAACTATTTTAACAATAATAATATTAATGTTATCAAGGTGCTTCTTTCAGTTATGATGAGAAGAAAAGAACATGGATCACAAATGTGATTTAACTGAGAATAATATTTGCTTAAATATGGATAGGAACAGAGAAAAGACTTGTCATCATATGAGGCTGCCTCCCTGTCAATCAAAGATTCATTTGCTGTCCATAATCCTCAGTGCTGCTACTCTGTCAGCTAGGAGGGAGAATTCAGGAAGGAGTTTCAAGGTGCTTCCAGTTCTCTTTCTTTGATTTTCCTATGTTTGTACAATGCTTCTCTTATTATTTTCTAGTGGACACAGCCTCGAGAAGTGAGTTGTCTTGTGACTTTGGGTTTTCTCCCTGTGCAGAAGCAGGGCTTAGCAGAGTATTCAGTAGGTGGTTGTAGATGGAGACTGTGCTTTCATCTCCTTGCTGCTAGACCCAAATAATCAGACAGAAACTATATCAATTACAACACTGTTTGGCCAATGGCTCAGGTGTATTTCTAGCTAGCTTTTACATCTTAAATTAACGGCCCTAGGCAAGTAGGCCTGGGCTATATTAAAAAAAAAAAATAGCTGAGCCAAACCCAGAGGCTGTAAGCCAATAGCAACCTCCAGTGATTTCTGCTTTGGCTCCTGCTTGAGTTCCTGCCCTGACTTCCCTCAATAATGGGCTATGACCAGAAAATGTAAAGTGGAACCCCTCCCCCGCCCTTATACATACAACCAAATGCCTATTGCTTTTGGTCATATTTTTTATTCACAGCAACAGAAATCAAACTAGAATACCCACCCAGTTAGTAAAGGCTGCAATTGAAACTTTTCTCTTAGAGTACAAATCCCATATTTTCCTACTACACCTCACTGCTATCAGTAGTCAGACTACTGATAGGTCGTAGAGCCCATTTGTTTAAATAATTCTAATTTTCAGATTACAAGATAGAAATAAAATTTATGGTGTATTTTCAGTAATCTAACGCTTTATTGGAAAAATCTTAATGTTAATCTGTAACAAGTTTATACTTATTAATAAAAAATGCCAGCTTTCTTTGTTTAGGATGGAATAAATGTTAATCATTTTTTTCCTGTGAAGACTTGATTTGTTGTCAGTTAATATATTAGGTTCTTTTTGTTGTTGTTGTTGTTGTTTCTTTTTATAGAGGAGGGGGCATTGATTTATCAAGACAGGGTTTCCTCTGTGTAGCCCTAGCTGTCCTGGAACTCTTTGTAGACCAGTCTGGCCTTGAACTCAGAGATCCACCTGCTTCTGCTGAGATTAAGGACATGCACCACCACACCCATTAAATTCTTAT
The DNA here is from genome assembly GCA_004026605.1 of Ondatra zibethicus. Taxonomy (NCBI): domain Eukaryota; kingdom Metazoa; phylum Chordata; class Mammalia; order Rodentia; family Cricetidae; genus Ondatra; species Ondatra zibethicus. The sequence goes on along the minus strand of PVIU01008864.1, from coordinate 2,146 downwards.
AAGGAACCAATGACTTACTTGAAATGCTTTTGTTAGAAGATTAAAATTTGTTACTGTTGGACCTGTTATTCCTTTTGCAATGTGCTAAATAAACTTTTCTTCTAAAACAAACAAACAAGCAAAACCTAAAAAGAAAAAGAATTTCTTTGAGTTTCAAAATCTGAAGTCCATTGAGGGTCAGTGAGAGCCCTTAATATGAAAAGATTATGAAATAGGGGCTGAAGAGTTGGCTCAGCAGTTAAGGGCACTGGGCACTCTTGCAGCGAACCATAGTTCTGTCCCCAGCACTTAACATTGGTCAGCCGACAACCCAAACTTCCAGCTTTAAGATATCTGACATCCTCACATCCATGTATATTTGTATATACATATGCACACACATACACATTAGAATATTCTTTAAAGATTGTGAAATAGTAATTGAATTTTAAGACTGCAAACTGTTAAGTCATCAATCGAATCTGTCATAAAGCAATGTTTTGTCAGCTTTGAGTAATTTTAAAAATTCAGGTCGTATTTAAAATCCAAGGGTGAATATTTCTGCATGATAGTGACCAGCAAGAACTAAACTGTTATTAAGATAGGTATGTGCTTTTTCAGGATACCTCAGCCTTTCTTTAGCCCAGTTTGTTTACTTGTTCTACCTGTCATGCCTTGAAAGCATTTGAGTCTGTGCTGCTAAGGCTAGTGCAACCTCCTCTAGCTACTGAGTAATGGCAGAGAAAAGCGCTTTTCCCTGTCTGTACTCCTGCCTTCTGCACTCATTGACCCTCTGTAGTTTTGTGCTTTTGTCCTTTTTTTTAAATATTAAGTTATTCATATAAATTTGTCTCTTTCATTCTGCGATGTCTTTTAGAAAAGGAGTCATAATCTCATCAAGTAACTCAAAAAACATTATTGGCATATGTAGGAGACTGAAAACATAATAAATATGTCTTCTACCCTAAGGAAGATCATAGCCTAGCCTTGATTATTTTTAATTCAAAAAAGTATCTAGCACCCTGATAAGTCCCATGTGTGTGTTCAGAACCTGCTTGTTAGAATGTGGTCATAAACAGCATAGGGTTTGGCATTTAAAAGGCTTAATTAAACTGAGTGTGGTGGAGAATGCCTATAAGCACAGCACTTAAGAAGGGTGAGGCAGAAAAATTGCGAATTTGAGGTGTCTTCAAGACTCAGAAATTAGAGAGAAAGAGAAAAACCATTTAGCTTAATACTTGTTAAATGGAAGACAGAAGACAGTGTTGCCATATTTACAAATTTTAAGCATGCAATAAGTAATAGAAAATTCAATATATTGCAAAAAAAGAAGATAGTTTATGTAAACATGGCTTCAGATTTCTTGTCTGTAGGATGGAGCTGTTTCTAGTGATTATGGGATAAATTGAGGATGAAGACCATGAAGAAGTAGGTGATAATGACTGCCATTCAATGACTGCCCAGGATTTGGTAACTCTTATCACTAGGACTACATAAAGAGTTGGCACTTAGTTGGTGCTTACTGATGAACAAATGAATCAACAAAGTGAACCAGCCTTTGTGGCTTTGAATGTACTGGTTTGATAAAATCTAAGGATTTGTGTTTCTGGAAGCATCAACACCCAAAGTTCTTTAAAATGGATTTGTGTCCTTATCTCCATGTGATGTAGTAGCCATTTAAAATAAGTGACTATCAGGTGAGAAGTGAGAATTAGATCTCTCCTGTGGGCTCAACTTCGTGACTTAGCAACTTGAGATTGTTGCCCTAAAGTAGCAGTTCTCAACCTGTGGGTCTCAACCCACATATCAGATATCCTGCATATCAGATATTTACATTATGATTCATAACAGCAGTAAAATTACAGTTATGAAGTAGCAACGAAATAATTTTATGGTTGGGGGTCACAACAACATGAGAGACTGTATTAAAAGGTCAAAACATTAGGAAGGTTGAAAACCACTTCTAAAGAGCAGGACAGTTGCTAAGGGGACTGTTGAAATGGGAAAAATATCAGATCGCTTTCCTGGAATTCCTATACTGCTTCCTATTTTTGCAGCCTTAGGAAATAAGCAGAGAATTAACTAACAGCCGTCTTTGTTTCATGTCACTGTATACTGATCCTCTGAGTCAGTTCTTCATATGGATTATGAAACTAAAGCTCTGAGA